>RCUC01162688.1:0-48239 GCA_003697995.1 Taxidea taxus jeffersonii | reverse complement strand
TTAAGCATCAACTTTTTTGAATTTTAAAAATCTCTTCTGTTGATTTACTTGCTTATATGTATGCTGTATCTTCCCAATTTCTAAGTTCCCTGAGTTAATTTTTGATAGCTGTCACTTCTCAGGCTACTTCCACATGCTAGACAATGTCACTGGTGATACACCTGTTCTATTGTCTAGCATGTGGATGGCTGCCCTGTGAATTCATCTGAGGTGCTATGTGACTTGTCTAGTGTCACAGGTTGTATGAGAGAGTTCTGACTCCTAGGCCTGTATGACCACTAGGACATGGTGGGTGCTTTACAAGGGCTTGTCAGAATACCGCCAAGCCCAGTCTTCCCTTAGTTAAGTGCTATGAGCAGCTGAGTCTTTTCTGAAGAATTCCATATTCTTATTAGAAACAGGGAATGAATAGGAGGTGACCAACTGTGCCACCCAGGTGCCCTCCACTTTTTCTTTCTACATGATTTCAAAGACAAATGTATAAAAATAATCATTAATCCATGTTACCAGACATAGAATTTATAGAAATGTAATTTTTGAGACCACCAACAGAAAGAAGGGACATAGAACTATATAGGAGCAGAGATTTTTTATGATAACAAAGTTAAGTTGGCATAAATTCACATTACTTTGCTGTAGCTTAAGACTATTAAATATAATATCCATGGAAATCACAAAAAATCACATATAGAATACCTAGAAAATAAGGAAAAAAAACAAATATTTTACTACAAAACAGGCAACTAAACACAAAAGAAGAAGATAATGGAAGAAATGAGGGGTCAAAATCTCTGAGTCATATAGAAAACAAATAGCAAAATGGCTATTTTCTTCCTTACCAGTAGTTACTTTAAATGTAAGTTGATTAACTCTTTTATCAAAAGACAAAAATTAGAAGAATTTATTTTTAATAACACAACAATACATTGTTCAAGAGACTCAAGTTATATCCAACAGATATGTTGGAATAAAAAGGAACTATATTTTGTGCAAATAGTAAACAAAAGGGCTCAGTGGTTACTACAGTATCAGACAAAATAAGCTTTAAATCAACAAAGGTTTCAAGAGGAAATGACATTATATGTTAATAAAAGTTCTGCTACAGAAAGAAGATACAAAAATTATAAATAATTATATACCTAATAGCACCCTCAAAATATAACTAACACTGACAAAATTGAAGGAAGTAATAAACAATTCTATGACAATGGTAAGATATTTCAATACCTCACTTTCAATGTTGGCTAGAACAGACAGAAAATAGGTGGGGAAATAAAGAACTTGATAACACAATACATAAAAAAGACCCAACAGGCATATATGAAACATTATATTCACAAGCATCAGACTGCACACTCTTCACAAGTGCATTGTGGGAAATTTTTAAAGACAGATCATATGATAAGGTAACAGAACAAGTCTTAATACATTTAAAAACATAGATATCATACAATATGTCTTCTGATCATATGAGATCAAGTTACAAATTAACAAAAAGAAAACCAAAAGCTTCACAGATATGTGAAAATTAAGTAACATACACTCAAATACTAAAGAGGAAACTACAAAAAAATAAATAAACAATATCATAAGAACTTTGAAAATGAAAGCACATCACACCAAAAGTTACACACCAAAAGTTACTGCCAAACAATATAAGAAGAAAATTTTAGATATAAATATTTACATTAACAGGGGCACCTGGTTGGCTCAGTAGGTTAAAGCCTCTGCCTTTGGCTCAGGTCATGATCCCAGGGTCCTGGGATTGAGCCCGCATCAGGCTCTCTGCTCAATGGAGAGCCTGCTTCCCTCTCACTCTCTGCCTGCCTCTCTGCCTACTTGTAATCTCTGCCTGTCAAATAAATAAATAAACTCTTTAAAAATAAATATTTACATTAAGAACGAAGAGAGGCCACAAATCAAAACCTAACTTTATATCTTAAGGAACTAGAAAAAAGAAGAACAAACTAAACTCAAAGCTAGAAGAAGGAAGGAAATAAAAATTAGAAAAGTGATAAATAATAGAGGATGGAAAAATAATAGAGAAAATCAATGAAAGTTGGTTCTTTGAAAAAAATCCACAAAACTGACAAATCTTTTGCTTGCTTGCTTGCTTAAGAAAATAGTGACAAAACTCAAGTAACTAAAAGAAAAAAGAAAAAAATACAATTTTACAGAAATATAAAGATCATAAAAGAGTACTATGAACAATTATATAGCAACAAATGGAAAATCTATATGAAATCCTGAAAGTCTTAGAAATGCACAAGACACCAAGACTGAATCACACAAAATATACAAAATCTGAATAGACCTATAACTAGTAAAGAGGTTGAATAATCAAAAACCTTCCAACAATGAAAATTTCTGTACCAGAAGAATTATACCAAATATTTAAAGAATTAACAATTCTTCTAAAACTCTTCTAAAAAGTTAAATAGGAGGAAATTCTTCCGAATTCATTCTATGAGACCAGCATTACCCTAACGCCAAAACCAGATAAAAAGAAAATAGTAAAGAAATAGCCCTTATGAATGTAGACGCAAAAATCCCCAACAAAATATTAGCAGATTGAATTCAGCAGCATAGTAACACACACACACACACACACACACACACACACACACACACACATACACATACATATATATGTACATATACTAAAATAAAACTATATACATACATATATATGTATATGTACGATACATATATATGTATGTATATATATATATTTTTTATTTTTACTATGGCCAAGTGGGCTTTACCCCAGAATGCAAGGGTGGTTCAATATAAGAAAATCAACCCATGTAATAAATCTCATTAATAGAATAAAGGAGAAAAAAACACATGATCACCTCAACTGATGCAGAAAAGGCATTTAATGGTATTCTACACACTGTAATAATAAAAGCCCTCAGAAAATTATAAATAGAGATAAAATTCTTCAATGTGGTAAATAGTATCAATAAAAGCACAACTAACATAATACTCAATGGTGAAAGACTGGAACTTCTCTTCTAAGATCAAGAACACGATAAGAATGCTAACATTGAATGCTGCATTTTAACATTGTACTGGGAGTTCAAGCTAGAGCCATTATGCAATAAAAGAAATAAAAGGAAATAAAATAGCAAAGGAATATGAAAAACTGTCTCTATTCACAGATTACATTTTCCCATAAATAGAACATTCTGGGAATCCATAGGAAAGCTACTAAGGCCAATAAACAAATTCAGCAAAATTGCAGGGTACAAGATCAACACATAAAAATAAGTTATGTTTATCTACATCAGCACTGAACAGTCCAAAAAGGGAAGATAAAAGCAATTTCATTTATAATAGCATCTAAAAGAATTGAATACTTAGAAATAAACCTAACCAAGGTGGTAAAAGACTTGTATGGTATAAAAAAAAAAAAAACTGTTAAAAGAAATTCAATGAGATGCAAGTAAATAGGAAGGTATCTAATGTAGACTTAACATTGTTAACATGTCACTGCTTCCCAAAGTGATCTGCACATTCTTCACAACCTTTATCAAAAACCCAACAGCTTTTTTAAGAGAAATGAAAAAGTCAATCCTCAAGTTCATATGAATTGCAAGGGAACCTGATAGCCAAAATAATCTTTCAATAGAAGAATGAAGTTGAATTGCACATCCCATCTTCAAAACTTACAGTAATTGAAGGTACAAAGATACAATGATTTAAAAAGTATGGTACTAGCATTAAAACATATATATATATATATATATATATATATATATATATATATATATATATATCAATGGAGTAGAATAGATATCCCAGAAATAAACCTTCACATGCTTGATTCATTGATTTTTGACAGGGTGCCAAGACGAGTCAATAGGGGAAGGGCAGTTTTTTCAACAAACAGTGCTGGGAAAACTGTATAATGCATGAATAAGAATAAGTTGTCCCTTTACCTTTTATTATATACAGAAATTAACTCAAAATATGTGAAAGGCCCAAACTCAAGGGCTAATACTATAATAAAACTCTTAGAAGAAAACTTTGGGGATAATTTTTAAACATATTTGGCAATAATTTTATGGATCTGACACCAAAAGCTCAGGAAACAAAATAAAATATAGATAAACTTTATCAAAATTAAGAACTTTTGTGTATCAAATGACATTATCAAGAAAAGAAACAGACAACCCTCAAAATGGAGATGATTTCCTAATCATATATATGGTAATGGATTAATATACAGAATATATAAGGAACTCCTACAGCATAAAAACAAAACACCAAAAAGCAACCCATTTTTTCGAAATATTTAGATAAACATTTCTTCAAAGAAGATATACAAATTAACATCAAGCACATGAAAAGATACTCAACATGATTAGTCATCAGGGAAATGCAAACCGAAATTACAATGAGATAGTACCCCATATTTCTTAGATTGGTTATAATAATTAAAGACAAACAAACAAGTGTTGGAGAATAATCAGAAAAAAATAAAATAGTCAATTATTGCTAATGGGCATGTAAAATGACCCAGCTACTGTGGAAAACTTTGGCTGTTCCTCAAAAAGTTAAACATAAAACTACTATTTAACAGCAATTCTACTGTCAAGTATATATGCAAAATAATTGAAAACATAGGTTCAAACAACATTAATGCAGCATTATTCACTATAGCAAAAAGGTAGAAACAACAGAAGCATCTGTCAATAGATTAATGGGTAAGCAAAATGTGGTATATGCATACAATGGAATATCATTCAGCCCTAAAACAGGAATGAAATTTTGATAAATGCTATAACATGGACGGACCTTAAAAAACTTATGTAAAGTGTGATACGCCAAACAGCAGGGAAAATATTATAGAATAGAAGTTAACAAGGGCAATGGGGAAGGTGGGAAGAGGAGTTATTGTTTAATGAGTACAGTTTAAGTTGGGGATGATGGAAAAAATTGGGGGTATGGTTAATGGTGATGACTATACAATACTGCAAATGCATTTAGTGCCACTGAATTATATACCAACAAAGGGCTAAAATTGTAAATACTTTATTATTTATATTTTGCTGTAATAAAGTCATTAAAATAAAAAAATAGATATCTTGCACTTCCAAAATGGCAGAATGGGTACTTAAAATAATCTGCCTCTAGAAAACAATAAGAATATTGATAAAAAATAGTCAAAGTCAGCTCTATTATTTAGTTATTTCAGTAACTAAATTCTTGAGATCATCTGAGGAATATTTATTCAAGAAAAATATCTGAATATTTGTCAAGAACAGCCAGCTTCATGATATTTCAAAATACCTTATTCCCATCCTCCTTCACCCAGCTCTGTGGAGCTTTGAATATCATCCTCCTTTTATTCTTAGTAGATGTGAAGCACAGCAGTTTTTGGCTTTGGAGCTCCTGGAAAATCTTCACCCCCAGGATTGTAAATATTTGCCTTAGGAAAGTCCCATTCATGGTCCTTAACAATATTTGACCTGAACACTTTCTCACTGGGAAAATTCCTATCCTCAGGACATTTGTTAAAAACAATTAATAGCAACTGTTTAATATTACATCTTCCTGAGGCAGTAACACAAGTTGGAACAAACAGAAATTCCTCTTTTAAAAAAAGAAAATCTTATAAAGAAGATCTGGGGAGAAAGATGTCCACAAGAGGGTTTGAAATGCTCCAACATATTCCTGATGATCTAAAAGCCATGCACATTTGCACATAAACCAGAAAATTGGAGAGAGTCCTGATATCTAAACTTTTTCTTTCTTTGAGCCCCTGTGCAAGAAGGAAGTGAAGACTAAGTTAGAGCTTTGAATGTCCAGAGTGATGAAGGCATGCCCAAATACATATGCACAGTGTCTAAGCAAAGAATGGCAGGCTAATTCAAGCATTTAAGGAAATCTATGTTCAATAATTAGTTGGCCATTAAGCTAACCAAACATACTTGGTGGTCACACAAGACAATATAAGTAGAGTTTACAGAATTAGTTCAGAAAAGTCACTAATCAAACAAAAACCAACAGCAACAAAGTGGAAGCACAAATCCTGGGGAGCAGACGTCTGACTCCCAGAGATGCCATATTGTATGATTTTAAATGTAGAGTTTTCAGGGTACCTGTGTGGCTCAGTTGGGTAAGTGTCTGACTTTTTTTTTAAGATTTTATTTTTTTATTTGACAGAGAGAGAGAAAACAAGAAAGGGGATACAAGCAGGGGTAATGGGAGAGGAAGAAGCAAGCTCCCCACTGAGCTGGGAACCCAATGTGGGGCTTGATCCCAGGACCCTAGGATAATCACCTGAGCTAAAGGCAGACACTTAATGACTGAGCCATCCAGGTGCCCGAGTGTCTGACTTCTTGATTTCAGTGCAGAGTCTGCTTGAGATTCCTCTTTCTCCCTCTGCTCCTCCCCCCATTCTCTCTGTCTCTCAAATAAATAAATATATTTTTTTAAAATATATAATAAAACACAGAGTTTTTCAATCAAACCTTACAAGATACACAAAGAAGAAATAGGAAATAAGCCCTATACACAAGAAAAATAGCAGTCAGTAGAGACTATTCCCAAGAAAGCCCAGATGTCAGGTTTACTGCAAAAAAGTTTTAAATATGTACTTATAAATACGTTTAAAAACTTGCGGTACCTGGGTGGCTCAGTTGATTAAGTATTTGTCTTCAGCTCAGGTCATGATCCTGGTATCAAGTCCCAAATCAGGTTCCCTACTCAGCAGGGAATGTTTCTCCTTCTCCCTCCCCTCCGCCCCAGCCACATGCTTACTATCTCTCTCTTTCTCAAATAAATAAGTAAGGTCTTTAAAAATATGGCTAAAAGTAGGGGCACCTGGGTGGCTCAGTGGGTCAAAGCCTCTGCCTTCAGCTCAGGTCATGATCTCAGGGTCCTGGGATTGAGCCCTGCTTCGGGCTCTCTGCTCAGTGGGGAACCTGCTTCCTGCTCTCTCTCTGCCTGCCTCTCTGCCAACTTGTGATCTCTGTCTCTCAAATAAATAAATAAAAATCTTTAAAAAATGGTTAAAACTATATAAAATCATTTCTAAAGAAAAGAATTTATTAAAGGAAGGTTTTACCAGACAGACAACATCAATTAAGACGTAGAGAGTATTATAATAAAGAAAACAGCTGAATAGTACTTCTAGGATTGAAAAGTAAAATAACCGAAATGTAAAATTCACTAGTTGGACTCAAAATTAGACTTCAGCTGACAGAAGAAAGAATTTGAAAATACATCAATTGAAATTATTTGGTCTGAGGAACAAAAAGAAAAAAAATGAAGAAAAATGAAGAGAGCTTGAGAGATCTGCAATAACAAGCACATCAAAATAGGCATAATGTGTATCCCAGAAAGAGAAAAGAAATAGTGATCAGACCTCTCCAAATTTCTGAAAAAACATTAATCCATATCCTAGCAGTTCAACAAACTAAAAGGAGGATAAAGTCAAGTATAGCTATGCTTAGGAGAATCATAATCAAACTCCTGAAATACAAAGACAAAAAGGAAATCTTGAAAGCTACAAGAGAAAAGTGATTCATTTCATACAAGAAATCATAAGTAAGACTAACAGCTGACTTCTCATCAAATATCAAGGAGGCCAGAGGCAGTGGGAGAAAAAAAAAAAACTGTTACTTACTCAAGAATTCTATATCTAGTAAAATGGTTCTTCAAAAAATGAAAGAGAGATCATGAGTTCAACGAAAATGACAGAGTAAGGAATTCTGAAAGTCAGGGTGCCTGGGTGGCTCAGTGGGTTAAGACTCTGCCTTCCACTTGGTCATGATCTCAGAGCCCTGGGATCGAGCCCCACGTTGGGCTCCCTGCTCAGCAGGGAGTTGGCTTCTCTCTCTCTCTCTGCCTGCCTCTCTGCCTACCTGTGATCTCTGTCTGTCAAATAAATAAATAAAATCATTAAAAAAAAAAAAAAGAAAAGAATGCTGAAAGTCATCTCATCCATAAAAGCAATGACAACCTGGTGAAATTGTTAGAATCTTCTTTTTTTCCAAAACTCTGAAAATTAATCAAAGTCTTGAGGCAATATAGGAAGTGTTTTTTTTTTATTTCTTAGAAAACAGTTGAATTTTGATTAGAACAACAAGCTTTGCTATGTTTCAGTTCTCCCGTAATTCCATTTCCCTCTTTCCAGATCTATCATTGCTTGAAATCCAATAGTCCATAGAAAACCAATGAAAATTAGCAGCCACTAGTCAAGTGGTAGAAGAACAAGGTTAGAGCTTCCCCAAAACCTCATTCCAAGAAAATTTACTATATTTGACTTGACTGCTAGTTTCCCTAAATATCCTACTGTGAAGACTGTCTTTTATTTGACCAAATAAAGACAGTCTTTTATTTGACCTGCCTCAGAGCATACCTAATATGAAAACCCTTGCTCCAGGAGCATTTGATGAAAATCTCTGGAGGTAATTGTTCAATATTATTGTTAGGTTGGCAGCCCTAGGAAATGTTAGGTCAGTGGCCCTGGGAATGCTAAAGGAACAATAAAATGGCCACCAGGCTGCCATCTTCTCCTACCCAGGACTTTTCCACCAGAAGGACATCTGTCAAGGTCACATCACCTTGAGTAAACCAAAACTTACGTGAGAAACAGAAATCAGAAACTTTGGGACTTTCCAACCCCCAACCTCTAACTTACCAATATGGTTATGAGCCCCACCCTGCCTTGACCCAATAAAAGCTCACTCAATCCCTTCCCAGGCTCGATTTCCCCAACTCTCCTCTCCTGAGTCGTGGAACCTCGCCCAAGGATGCCTTTAACAAACCTTGCCTTATGCCTATCTTGCCTGGTGTCATGTGTATCTCGCTTGTAAAACCTCACATTTGGTGCCAAAACCCAGGAGGAGATCGAGCCCCCACCCTGTTAAGGAAGCTCTCTCCTCTCCCTACTCAGACCTGAACCTGCCTCTCCGAAGGCCACTTCCGAAGCCATGGTGAGTCTCCCCTGATTCCACATCTCTCCAGAAAGCCCTGTCCTAACCATGGACATGTCAGGGTAGACCCCGCCAGTCACCAGGTGACCTCTGTGACTCCAGGAATTGGGAGACATCCTAATTTCGTGGATGTTGACACTGTTTTTCTGCAACCCAGTGGTGGACGAGGGGACACCTTCCTCCAACCCTTGGATTGGAGGAATCATGGGGACCTCCCAATCCAAATTCAACCCCAAAACACCCTTAGGGTGTCTATTGACTAAACTCAAGACCCTGGAACTGGACCAGGACCTGTGAAAGTGAGATCTCATACATTACTGTACTGTCACTTGTCTAATACAGATTAGACAATCAATCCCAATGGCCTCCGGAAGGCACATTTGATTATCAGATTCTTATGAACCTAAATAACCTCGGCAGACACCAAGGCAGATGGGTTCAAGGTCCCTTATGTTCAGGCTGTCTGAACCAGCACCCTCATCTACCCCTACCCAACCCCACTCCTATCCCAACTCCTGAAAAAACTTACCCTTTCCCATCCTGGTATTGCCCCCACCGACATTCCCCTCATATCTCCTTTTCGGCCAACCCTGATAACTATATTAAGGAGTTCCAGTATCTGGCCCAGGCCTGTGACCTCATCTGGTACGACCTACATGTGGTCCAAACCACCACTCTCACCACAGAGGAGAGGGAGCGCATTCAGGCTGCTGCCCCAGAACATGCTAATCACTGATGCCACCATGCCCATTTGTGCTCAGGTGGTCCCAGCTGTAGAACCGGGATGGGACTATTAGAATGGCCAAGATGGCCCACGGCACCCCGACTGTATGGTCCAGTGCCTCATTGCCAGCATGCGGGCAGCCTTCAACAAAGTGGTCAATTATGATAAAATTAGGGAAATCATTCAGGAACCCAATGAAAACTCAGCCATATTTCTAAACAGACTTACCGAGGTGCTGACTCAGTACACTCGCCTAGACTCGGCCTCCCCGGCAGGGGTGACTCACTTTATTTCTCAGTCAGCATCCAACATTCGAAAAAAATTAAAGAAAGTGGAGGAGGGCTCTCAAACTCCCATTTCTGATCCGGTGAAAATGGCATTTAAAGACTTTAACTCCTGAGAGGAGGCAGTGGAACTTAAGTGCCAAGCCAGACTCCAACAGAAGGTTCAACTGCAGACCCAGGCCCTGGTGGCAGCCCTGGGGCCGGCAGGTTCTGGGGGTCAACAGAAGGGAGCACCTAACCATGCCCTCTGGGGTCCTGCTTCAAATGCGGAGCCGAAGGACACTGGGCCCGTCAATGCCCCAATCCCAAAGACCCTACTAGGCCATGCCCTCAATGTCACATGATGGGCCACTGGAAATCGGACTGCCCCAGCCTCAGGGGATCCCTGGAGCCTCCACTTGGGGGTGACCCTGAGATGGTAAGTCCTGCTTTTCAACTTCTTGGACTGAAGGATGATTGACAGACCCTGAACTTGGACACCCCCCTCACTCACGTGGAGCCCAGGGTCAGACTCCAAGTAGCGGGTAAGTCCATTTCCTTTCTGTTGGACATGGGGGCTACCTATTCCATGCTGCCTTCCTACTGGGGTCCTACTCGTCCCTCCCCAGTCGCAGTCACAGGAATTGACAGTACTTCCTCCACTCCAAAAGCCACCCCCCCTTGTCATGCACCCTGAATGTGTTCCCCTTCCAACACTCCTTCCTTATCATCCCTTACTGCCCTGTCCCTCTATTAGGCAGGGACAACCTCCATAAACTTCAAGCCACCATATGTCTCTCTCCCTCTCCCTTAACTTCTCACCTTATCCTCCCTCTACTCCCCACTGAATCACCCTCTATCCCGGACTGTCTCCGCTCCGTAGACCCACAGGTATGGGATATTTCCAGACCTGTGGTAGCAACACACCACACCCCAGTCAAGATACAACTCAAGGATCAGTCTACATTTCCATCCCGCCCACAGTTCCCTATCTCAATGACGCATCGCTGAGGACTTAAGCCTATCATTGACCACCTTCGGCAGTAGGGTCTCCTTATCACCATTAACTCTCCATGAAACGCCCCTATCCTTCCTGTTAAAAAACCCTCAGGAGCCTATCACCTGGTACAGGACCTAAGACTCATCAATGAGGCAGAAGTCCCACTCCATCTGGTGGTTCCCAACCCGTACTCCCTCCTTTCCAACGTCCCCCCACACACTACCCACTTCTCCATCCTGGATCTCAACGATGCATTCTTTACTATTCCCCTCTATCCAGACTCCTATTTTCTCTTCACCTTCACCTGGCAGGGCCCTGAAACACATATCTCTGGACAATTAACCTGGACAGTCCTGCCCCAGGGATTCTGAGATAGCCCCCATATCTTTGGTCAGGCCCTGGCCACAGACCTCCAACAGTGCACCCTCAAGGCCAGCACTCTCCTCCAATATGTAGATGTTCTCCTGCTCTGCAGCCCCTCCCTCCCTTCCTCTCAGGAGGATACCGCCACTCTGCTCAATTTCCTGGGCACCAAGGGATACCAAGTGATGCCTTCCAAGGCCCAACTCTGTACCCCCTCAGTCACCTACTTGGGAATATTACTAACTCCCACTTCCAAATCCCTCATAAGAGATCGTACTTGCCTCCTACAAGACCTACAACCCCCCTCAGAACGCAGAAGACATACTGTCATTCCTAGGACTGGTGGGCTTTTTTAGACATTGGATTCCCAATTTTGCCATTCTGGCCTGGCTCTTATACCAGGCGCCAAAGACACATTGCAGGGACTTCTAACCAACCCAGGCTCCGTCAGACGTCTATTCTACCAGCTCAGGAACCACCTCATTTCAGGACTGAGATTGGCCTTGCCAGACACTTCAAAGCCTTTTCACCTTTTTACTGACGAATGGTCTGGGCTGGCCACCAGCCTCCTGGCCCAACCAACTGGCCCCACCTACCAGGCGGAGGCCTATCTCTCCAAGTAACTAGATGTCACCTCCCAGGGATGGCAGCCCTGCCTCAGAGCCCTAGCGGCAGTCACTTCTCTTACAAAGGAGACCCTCAAACTTACCTTAGGACAGCCCCTCACGGTCTTCTCCCCCATCAACTGGGAGACTTGTCAGCCACAAATCCTTGTCACAACTCACTCCTTCCCGTCTTCAGCTCTACCACCTGCTGTTCATAGAAAACCCCCAGGTCACACTCTGTCTCCCCTCGCCTAAGTCCTGCCACCCTTTTGCCAACACCCTCGTCTACCCCCACTCCTTCCCACTCTTGCCCTCGATTCCTGGAAGAACTTATTCTCTCCCATCCAGGAGTCTCAGATCAGCCACTGCCTGACCCTGATCACACTCTGTTCGTGGATGGGAGCTCCCTTATAGCACTGGATGGACAGTGACACTATAGACATGGTCATAGAGGCGGCCTCTCTTCCCATTGGGACTACTTCTCAAAAGGCAGAACTTAATAGCTCTCACCAGGGCCCTTCACTTATCCAAGGGCCAATGGGTCACCATCTATAAAGACTCCAAATATGCTTTCCCCATTACCCACACCCACTCTGTCCTTTGGCGAGAAAGGGGATTCCTCATGACCAAGGGAACCCCCATAGTCAACAGGCCCCTCATTGCCAAGCTTCTTGAGGCCCTGAATCACCCTACCAAGGTGGCTGTCGTCCACTGCCATGGCCATTAGACCTCCAAGGACTCCATCTCTTTAGGAAACAAGGCCGATTCTATTGCCCAACAAATGGCCTTAAACTCCTCATCAGCCCCCCTCCTAGTCCTCAACAACCCCCCAGTCCCTCGTACACTGATGAGGAGATTTGGGCCCTTGAGACATTAGGTGGCAGGTTAGGCAACAAGGGATGGTATTATGTCCAGGACAAGATTGCCTTCCTGAATGGCCTAATCCACACCCTCATTACTGACACCCATCAGTCTCTCCACATCTGTCCAAAGGCCCTATACCAATTTCTCCAACCCCTCTTTCACCACCCCCTCCTCCAAAAGACCATTAAGGATGTATACCAGGCCTGCAGAACCTTTTCTGCAGTCAATGCCCAGGGCGGCCTCCACAGACCAGGACCCACCCATCAGCTCCACAGGTATCAGCCAGGCGAGGACTGGCAACTTGACTTCTCTCACATTCCTAGACACAAAACCTTCAGATACCTACTAACTCTCGTGTACACCTTTTCACAGGCTGGATCGAAGCATTCCCCACTGCTAGGGAAACAGCAAACGTGGTCACCACGATTCTCATTGAGCACATCATCCTGAGATTTGGACTCCCTCGAACCCTACAATCAGACAACGGACTGGCTATCATCTCCAGTATCACACAACAAGTCTCCAAGAGCCTCAACATTACCTGGAAACTTCATATCCCCTATCATCCCCAGTCCTCGGGTAAGGTGGAGAGGACCAAACGGCCTCCTCAGGAGCAACTCACCAAACTCACCCTCGAAACTCGCCTCTTTTGGCCAACCTTCTCCACTAGCACTCACCTGACTTGGGGCCTCTCCTTGCACACGGTCAGGACTCAGCCCCTTTGAACTCTTGTATGGCAGGCCTGTCCCGCTCAATCACAGCCTCCCTGCTTCTCCTCCACCCCTCCTATCTTATCTGCCCTATCTGACTCTCCTACAGCCCTTTTACCTGCTCATGCAGATGCCTCCAACAGCCTAGGAGGAGACTTCCCCCAGGCCCTAAATCCCGGGGACCCTGTTCTTCTACAAGAATTTAATCCAAAGTCCTTATAGTCCAGGTGGACCAGCCCCCATACTGTTATTATTATGACTCCTACCATGGCAAAACTTCTGGGGCATCACTTGTGGGTACACATCTCCAGCCTAAAGTGAGCTCCACCACAGGATGGCTGGACTTCCCAGACCCTGGGGCCCACGCGGTTGTGGATTTCCCACACCACTTCTCCTCACCCTCCTCCTTCTACCCCCTCATAGCCACCCCTCCGGTGACTCTGGGTTCACGTGGTGCTTCTTCCAAGTGGAAACTTGGACCCATGGGGATACCACACGGTCTAGTCAGCTGGTCACCAGATTGTCAGCCCAGAGGGTGCCAGCCTTAGCAGAAATGGCCATCCTCACTACCCCACTCCCCCAACAGAAAAGGACTGTATTTCTTCCCCTGATCATCGGGGTCTCCTTAGCGTCTTCCTTAGTGGTCACCGGACTGGGCACCAGGGCACTACCCAAGATTTATCTGAACACCTCCAGAGAGCCATCGAGACCTTTGCCAAGTCCTTGGCATCCCTACAGCGGCAGATTACCTCAGTGGCCCAGGTAGCTCTGCAGAATTGACCAGCCCTGGACCTTCTCACTGCAAACAAGGGAGGAACCTGCATGTTCCTCAATGAAGAGTACTGTTACTACATCAATGAATCCCATATAGTTGAAACCAATATTGATACCCTGACAAAAGTCTGTGACTCCCTCCATAGCTAGCCCCACCCCAGAGCAACACCCTCTCAATCAAGGCTCTCCCCCTTGACAACCTGGATCCTCCTGATCCTAAGTCCTCTCATTCTCCTTTGCCTCTTATTACTAATCTCCCCCTGTGTTCTTCACTTCATTCAGGCTCAAATAGGTGAGGTTTCCAGGGCCACTGTCAACAAGCTCCTCCTGCATTCATACTCCTGCCTGCTCACATCCAAGGAACTCCATGATGATGCCCCCCATCATCAGGAAGTAGCCAGATCTGAGTCACCGCCCCTATTATACCAAAAAGGTTGGAATGTTAGGTCAGAGGCCCTGGGAATGCAGAAGGAACAATAAAATGGCTGCCAGGCTGCCATCTTCCCCTACCCAGGACTTTCCCGCCAGAAGGACAGCTGTCAAGGACACATCACCTTGAGTAAACCGAAACTTATGGGAGAAACAGAAACCAGACACTTTGGGACTTTCCAACCCTCAACCTCTAACCTTACCAAATATGGTTATGAGCCCCTGCCCTGCCTTGGCCCAATAAAAGCTCACTCAACCCCTTCCCAGGCATGACTTCCCTGGCTCTCCCCTCCTGATTCGCAGAACCTCACCCAAGGGCTCCTTTAATAAACCTTACCTTGCGCTTATCTCACCTGCTGTTGTGTGCATCTCATCTGTAAAACCTTACAATTATGACTCCATATGTGGTAAATAGCAGTTGGAACAAATCATAAACTAACCAAAAAACTTAAAATAAATAGCTGGAGATTTAGATATTGACAGTACAATTGAAAAGCCATGACATATTCCAGAGAAATTGAAAGGTTACAGGCATATATAGGACAGTGCTCTTGCCAGGGTGTGTGCATGTTCAGGAAAGATAGGAGAAGACCCTAAGAGCTCATGTCTACCTGATATTAAGGTTCTGAACAAGCAAGAAGTGAAGGCTGAAGCAATCATCAACTGCCTGGCTAAATGCTGACAAACACACAGAGTATCATAGCAAAGAGTAAAAGAGTTCAGTTTCATGTATTTAAGAAAATTTCTGTCCAAATTATTAGCTGATCACTAAACTAAATGAGGAAAGACTTCAGTGTCCAGACACTACAAGGAATACAGATTTTAAAGAATTATACGGAAAAAGTCACTAAACAAATAAATAGCAGTAACAACAACAAAACATCAGCAAAACCAAATTCTAGAGAGGGAATAGAACTTGATCTCTAGAGTTACAACATATTATTTAAAATACACCAGTTTTCAAGAACAGCACAAAAAACATGAGACATGCAAAGAAACCAAAACATGTGGTCCCTATATAGGAAAAATAATCAGTCTACAGAAGGTGTTCCTGAGGAAGCACAAATGTTAGGCTGATCACACAAAGACTTTAAATCAGCGATTTTAAATGCCAAACAACCAAAGGAAATGATATCTAAAAATAATAATAATAATAAAATAAAGAAAAAAATAAAGACAATGTCTCACCAAATATAAAATATCAATAAAGTGATAAAACAATTTTTAAAATGTAAATTCTAAAGTTAAAAAGCAAAATAAGAAAAACTTCACTGGAGTGTCTCTGCACAGATGCAAGTAGGCAGTATAAAGAATAAGTAAATGGTCAGTTGGTGGGTCAGAAGATGGGTCAGTTAGGATTATCTAATCTTAGAAACAGAAAGAACAAAGAAAAATTAACAAAGCCAGCAAAACTATCCTTGAGGGGGAAAAAGAGTCATTCCTGAATCAAAACAAATAATTTTTTCTTAACAAACCTGTTTTATGAGAAATAGTAGGGAGAATTCTCTATGTACTACGTTTAATAGTAAAGAGAATATGTAGTAATTAGGATCCACATGAAGTAAAAAAGAGCACTAGGAAAGGTAACTACGTGTGTAGTATAAATTTGTTTATTTTTATTAGTCATACTATTTTATCTTATTTTTTAATATTTTATTTATTTATTTGACAGAGATCACAAGCAGGCAGAGAGGCAGGCAGAGAGAGATAGGAAGGGAAGCAGGCTCCCTGCAGAGCAGAGGGCCCGATGCAGGGCTCGATCCCAGGACCGTGAGATCATGACCTGAGCCGAAGGCAGCGGCTTTAACCCACTGAGCCACCCAGGTGCCCCTCTTATCTTATTTAAAAGAACACTGCACAAAGCAATAATGACAAGAATCAGAGTGAATACAACATATAAAGATATGATTTGTATGACAATACTGGCATGAATGAAGAATGAGCAGACCTCTTTGGAAGCAAAATTTGTATACTACTAATATTAAGTTGTTATTATTCCAAACCTATTATAATTAGTTACAATGTTAATTGTAATCCCTAGAATACCTACTAAGAAAACAACCCAAAAGAAATTTTAAAATAATAAAAGAAAAAAGGAAATTAAAATGGTGCATTAGAAAAAATTTATTTTATAGACATTGGGGAGGGCATGTGCTATGGTGATGCTGTGAAGTGTGTAAACCTGGTGATTCACAGACCTATACCCCTGGGGCTAATAATACATTATAGAAAATATAATTTTTTTTAAAAGAAAGAAAAAATCTATTTAACATAAATGATAATCATAATGAAGTAGAATAATTTTTTAAAAATGTAAACCGAGGAGGGGCAAGATGATGGTGAAGTAAGAGAGCCTGTGTCAACCGGTCCCCTAAAGTGAGCTAATTATCTACTAGAACACTGTGAACACCCATAAAATCAGCCTGAGATGTAAAATTAAACACTTCTGGATCTGTACGGGGCCAGAAGACATGAGTGGAGAGGTAAAGCAGATTGGGAACAATTGGACTGATATCTGAGGATAAACAGAGGGGAGAGGGAGCCACCAAAAGCAACCCATTGGAAAGTAATACCCCAATATGAAAGTGACCTGTGACTGGGGACCAGCATTATCTTGGAGTCTGGTTAAAAGCATTCAAAAAGAGCAAAAGATCTTAAGGGACAGCTGGTGGAATCGGGCGGTCACAGGTACAGGCCTAAGCCCACAGATCCAGGACAGCCACCATCAGCGACCACCCATGCTGAGAGGGTACAGCAAACCCTCCAGGCCTTGGTCCCTGAACCCCTGGCTTTTGGCTGCGTGCACCACCGCTCAGCTAGACGCACTCTCATTGGCGAGAGTGAGGGAGTCTGGTGTGGGCACAAGCCACAAGCTGGTGCTCTCTAGGACCACAGCCTTTTGCACTCTGTGAGCACTGTGTGACCAGGGGCTGAACTACACTCCACACCCACACCTGAGAGAGCTCCATGAAGAACCTAGCTGGTGGTCTCTAGCCAGCTGAGAATCTGAACACTCCCGGCCTGGGTTTGAAAAACTCAGTGCTCTGTCTCTGGTTGGGATCTCCCCATGGGCAGTGACCCTGAGGTCTGACAAAGGCAGGCACCAGAAGCCGGCTCCCTGGACCAATACCGCTCCCAGTTTAGTGGCACAGGGGTGCAGAGACAAGCGGCGCTTTAGGCGACCCCTGAGATGGTGGCTGGGGATGTGCACTGCCTGTGGGAGGTTGCACGGCTCAGCAGAGTTTGCAGAAGAGGAGTCTGTGTGTTCCGGGCTACCCAGAAGGGAAGAAGACTGAGGCTTCTCTCTGAGATGGAGGTCTGGGTGCAGTTTGCTTTCCACTAAACCTCTGAAAAGCTGTAAAAAGCTGCCAAAGAACAAAGACCTCCAGAGAACAAAAGCTTGAGAAACCAGTTTCAACAGAGTCCGGCCCCTTGATAGGGAGCAGGAGGACTCAACCCAAGTAAGACTGACTGAAAAAACAATGCGGCAGGACCCTCCCCCAGAAAGTCACCCAGAAGAATGAGAGGACAACCACTACAGGGTCCCCATAAAACTGTAAAACCCCAATATCTGGGGAAAACAAGATATTAAGCTCCTGGTATTGCCCTAAAGCTTGTATATTTCATAGATACAACTTTTATTTTTAATTCATTCTCACTATTCTTGTTCTTTTTCATTTTCTTAACCTATTTACCATTATAACTAGAGGTTCAATACAACATATTCCACAATACCCTTTTAATTTGAACTTTTTTCATATGTATCTCTTCCTTTTCTATTTTTTAAATATACATATAAATATAAGCTTCAAGGCAATCCAATATCCCTGATCAGTACTACCACTATATATAAACCAGCTTAAATCTCCCTTTACCTCTGGAAAGTTGAGTCCTTTAGCAAAGATATCAAGATACACCCAAGAAGAATCAAAATAACCTTCCTCGCTCACCCACATTGAGGATTTATAACCACTCTCCCATCTTTTTCTTCTGTCAGTGTTTCTGTGTATTTGTTTTTGTTCTGATATTATATAAATCTTATCCTTGGGGTTCATTTTGGCTGGCTTCTTTTTTTTTTTTGTCATTTACTTTTCTTTCTCATTTTGTGTGTCTGTTTTTGTTTATATACCTTATAAATCTTACTTTTGGGGCCCATTCTGGCTGTGTATTCTCTTTCTCTCTCACTCTTTCTTTCTCTCTCTCTCTTTTTTTTTTCTTTCTTTTTGATGGTGACTTCTGATTGCAGAAGCATTCCAGGGTGCACCTTTCCTGGACCACAGTTGATATATTCAGCTACACATCCCCTCAACCTCCTCTCACCAAAATGACTAGGAGAAGGAACACCCAAAAGAGGAAAAATTCAAAGACTGTACCCTCTCCATCAGAACTATTGGATATGGACATAAATAGTAACAATTATCCAAGCAATGGTGAGGTTGGAGAAAAATACTATTGACAACATGGAATCTCTAAGTGGAGAAGTGAAAGTCACCTGGGAAGAAGCTAAAAATGCTATCAATGAGATCCAATCTAATCTAAACTCTCTAACAGCTAAGGTGACCAAGTCAGAAGATAGAATTAGTGAACTAGAGGACAAACTGATAGAGAAGAAGGATCAGGAGGAGGCATGGAGGAAAACATTTTAAACCATGAAAACAGAATTAGGGATATAAATGTCACCATGAATGTTCCAACCACAGAATTATTGGGATTTCTGAGGGGGATGAGAAAGAAAGAAGACTAGAAGCTATAGTTGAAGAAATTCTTAATGAAAATTTTCCCAATCTGGGTAATGGCACCAGTGTTTCTGTCCTAGAGGCAGAAAGATAACCCACCAAGATCAATTAACCTAGAAAGACCTCAAGACACTTGATTAAGAGACTGATGAATAATAATTTTAGACAAGACATTCTGAAGGCAGCTAGGGGGAAGATATTCCTTATGTACAGGGGAAGGTCCATCAGAATAATGTCAGACCTGTCCACAGAAACCTGGTAAGCCAGAAAGGGCTGGCAAGACATATTCAGGGCACTAAATGAGAAAAACATGCATCCAAGAATACTTTATCCTGCAAGGTTGGCATTCAAAATGGATGGTGAGATAAAGAACTTCCAAGATTGGTAAGGTTTAAAAGAGTATGTGACCACCAAGCTGGCACTAGAAGAAATATTAAGGTGGGGGGGGGGTCTTCCAAAGAAGAAAGAACCCAAGAGTGACATAATACAGAAATTTACAGAGACAATATATAGAAACAAGGACTTCACAGGCAACATGATGTCAAAAAATGTATCTTTCAGGGGTGTCTGGGTGGCTCAGTGGGTTAAAGCCTCTTCCTTCAGCTCAGGTCGTATTCCCAGGGTCCTGGGATCTAGCCCCACATCAGGCTCTCTGCTCAGCAGGGAGCCTGCTTCCCCCCTCCCCCTCTGCCTGCCTCTCTGCCTACTTGTGATCTCTGTCTGTCAAATAAATTTAAAAAAAAATCTTAAAAAGATGTATCTTTCAATAATCACTCTCAGTGTGAAAGGCCTAAACACTCCCATAAAAAGGCACAGAGCTGCAGATTGGATAAAATGACAGGACCTGTCCATATGCTGTCTTCAAGAGGCCAATTTGGAGCCAAAAGATAAATCCAGACTGATAGTGAAGGGAAGGAGAAGCATCTTTCATGCAAATGAGCCTCAAAAGAAAGGTGGGGTAGTGATTGTCATATCAGATAAATTAGATTTTAAACAAAAGACTGTAGTCAGAGATAAAGAAGGACACTACATCATTCTTAAATGGTCTATCCACCAAGAAGATCTAACAATTATAAATATTTATGACCCCAATATGGAGCAGCCAACTACATAAGACAACTGTTAATCAAGAAAAAAAGTCATATTATATGAACGCATTAACTTTAGGGGATCTGAACCCACCACTCTCAGCAATAGGCAGATCATCTAAGCAGAAAATCAGTAGAGAAACAAGAGCTCTGAATGACACATTGGACTAGAGGGACCTCATAGATATATACAGAACATTTCACCCTAAAACAACAGAATACTCGTTCTTCTCGAGCGCACATGGAACTTTCTGCAGAATAGACCATGTACTGCCTCACAAATCAGGACTCAACTGATACCAAAGGAATGAGATTATTCCCTGCATATTCTCAGACCACAATGCTTTGAAACTGGAACTCAACCACAAGAAAAAGTATGGAAGGAATTCAAACACATGGAAGCTAAAGACCACCCAGCTCATGAATGTTTGGATCAACCAAACATTCTCAACAAGATTCTCAACAAGATCCAGCTAAGAGGATCCAACAGTACATTAAAAAGATGATACACCATGACCACTTGGGATTTATCCCTGGGATCCAAGGGTGGTTCAACATTCACGAATCAATCAACATGATAGAACAAATAAGAGAAGAGAGAAGAAACATGTGGTTCTATCAATCGATGCAGAAAAAGCATTTGACAAGATACAACATCCATTTCTGATTAAAACCTTTCAAGATATAGGGTAGAGGGAACAGTCCTCAACTTCATAAAATCTATCTGTGAAAAGCCCACAGCAAATATCATTCTCAAGGGGGAAAAGCTGACAGACTTCCCTTTGAGATCAGGAATATGCCAAGGATGTCCACTCTCACCACTGTTGTTCAACGTAGTACTAGAAATCCTACCAACAGCAATCAGACAACAAAAAGAAATAGAAGGTATTCAAATTGGCAAGAAAGATATTCAAGAAGTCACACTCTCTCTCTTCACAGATGACATGATACTTTCTATGGAAAACCCAAAAGACTCCACCCTCAAACTTCTGGTACTCATACAGCAATTCAGTAGTGTGGCATGATACAAAAATCAATGTACAGAAATCAGTTGCTTTCTTATCATTAACAATGAAAATATAGAAAGGGAAATTAGAGAATCAATTCCATTTACTATAGCACCAAGCACCATAAGATATCTGAGAATAAACCTAACCAAAGAGGTAAAGGATCTGTACTCAAGGAACTACAGAACACTCATGAATGAAATTGAAGGGAAAAAAAAAAAAAGATGGAAGAGCATTCCATGCTCATGGATTGGACGAATAAACATTGTTAAAATGTCTATCCTGCCTAGAGCTATCTATACTTTCAATGAAAATTCCACCAGCATTTTTCAAAGAGCTGGGACAAAGAATCCTAAAATTTGTATGGAACCAGAAGAGACCCTGAATTGCTAAGGAATTGTTGAAAAAGAAAAACAAAACTGGGGGCATCACGTTGCCTGATTTCAAGCTTTACTACAAAGCTGTGATCACCAAGGCAGCATGTTACTACACAAAAACAGACAGACCATAGACCAGTGGAACAGAGTAGAGAGCCCAGAAATGGACCCTCAACTCAATGGTCAAATCATCTTTGACAAAGCAGAAAAAAAATATGCAGTGGAAAGAAGACAGTCTCTTCAATAAATAGTGCTGTGAAAATTGGACAGCTATGTATAGAAGAATGAAACTCGACCATTCTCTTTCACCATACACAATGTAAAACTTGAAATGGGTAAAATAACTCAACATGAGGCAGGAATCTATCAAAATCCTAGAGGAAAACATAGGCGGTAATCTCTTCAGCATTGGCCACAGCAACTTTTAAAACATGTCTCCAAAGGCAAAGGAAACAAAAGCAAAAATGAACTTTTGGGACTTCATCAAGATCAAAGTCTTCTGCATAGCAAAAAAAAAAAAAAAAAACAATCAACAAAACAAAGAGGCAATCCACAGAATGGGAGAAGATATTCGCAAATGACACCACAAAGGGCTGATATTCAAGATCTCTAAAGAACTCCTCAAACAACACACACAAAACAGATAATCTTGTCAAAAAATGGGCAGAAGACATGAACAGACACTTCTACCAAGAAGACATACAAATGGCTAATAGACACATGAAAAAAATGTACATCATTAGCCATCAGGGAGATTCAAATCAAAACCACATTGAGATACCACTTTAAACCAATTAGAATGGCCAAAATCAACAAGGCAGTAAACAACGTGTGTTGGAGAGGATGTGGAGAAAGGGGAACCCTCTTACACTGTTGGTGGGAATGCAAATTGGTGCAGCCACTTTGGAAAACAGTGTGGAGATTCCTTACAAAATTTAAAATAGAGCTACCCTGTGACCCTGCAATTGCACTACTGGGTGTTTATCCTAAAGATACAGATGCAGTGAAAGGAAGGGCCATCTGTACTCCAATGTTCATAGCAGCAATGGCCACACAACAAACGCCAAACTGTGGAAAGAGCCAAGATGCCCTTCAACAGATGAATGGATTAAGAAGATATAGTCCATATATACAATGAAGTATTAATGCCTCCATCAGAAAGGATGAATACCCAACTTTTGTATCAACATGGACAGGACTGGAAGAGATTATGCTGAATGAAATAAGTCAAGCAGAGATAGTCAATTATCATATGGTTTCATTTACTTGTGAAGCATACGGAATAACATGGAGGACATTGGGAGATGGAGAGAAGTGAGTTGGGGAAAATCATAGGCGGAGACAATCCATGAGAGACTGTGGACTCAGAAACAAACTGGCGGTTTTGGAGGGGAAGGTAGTGGGGGGTTGGTTGAACCTGGTGGTGGGCATTATGGAGGGCATGCTTTGGATGAGCACTGAGTGAGGTGCATAAACAATGAATTTTGGAGTATACACACACAAAATTAAATTTAATTGTATTTAAAAACTTAAACATAAATTAAAATTTTTAAACTAAAATTTTAAAGACCTATAGAAAACATATAACAAAACGGAAGATACAAATCCTACCTCTAAGTAAATGCATTAAATGCAAATGGATCAAACGCTCCAATCCAAAGCAGTGACAGGCAGAATGGATAATATATTTTTTTTAAAGACAAACTCTTGTGGCACCTGGGTGGCTCAGTCAGTTAAGAATTTGACTTTGTTGGGACACCTGGGTGGCTCAGTTGGTTAAGCTGCTGCCTTAGGCTCGGGTCATGATCCCGGGGTCCTGGGATAGAGTCCCACATCAGGCTCCTTGCTTGGCAGGGAGCCTGCTTCTCCTTCTGCCTCTGCCTGCCACTCTCTCTGCCTGTGCTCGATCCCGCTCTCTCTGACAAATAAATAAATAAAATCTTAAAAAAAAAAAAAAGAATTTGACTTTGTTAGCCATTTATGTCTTCTTTGGAGAAGTGTCTGTTCATGTGTTCTGCCCATTAAGAGAAAGAAAGGAAAAATGAAGTGGGGTAAATCAGAGGGGAGATGAACCATTTGAGACTGTGGACTCTGAGAAACAAACTGAGGGTTTTGGAGGAGTAATGGGTGAGCCTGGTGGTGGATATTAAAGAGGACACATATTGCATGGAGCACTGGGTATGATGCATAAACAATGAATCTTGGAACACTGAAAAAATAAAATTAAATTTTTAAAAAAATTGACTTTGGCTCAGGTCATGATCTCGGGGTTCTGGGATTCAGGTTAATGTCAGGCTCCCTGCTCAGTGGGGAGCCTGCTTCTCCCCTCTCCCTCTGCCATGCCTCCTGCTTGTGCTCTCTTGCTTGCTTTCTCTCTTTCTCTTAAATAAATAAATAAAATCTTTAAAAACAAACTCTTAAATACAGAGAATAAACTGGTGATTGCCAGAAAGGAGTTGTGGGGGAATGGGTGAAATAAATAAAGATTAAGAGGAATAAATTTTCAGTTATAAAATAAATAAGTTAAAGAGATGAACAGTACAGCATAGGGAATATAGTCAGTAATATCATAGCAATGTTGTATGGTGACAGATGGTGACTACACTTCTCATGGTGAGTATTAAGTAATGTATTGAATTGTCAAATGAGTATGTTGTACACCTCAAACAAATATAATATTGTGTATTACTTACACTTCAATTAAAAATTATTATCTCATATATGGCCTGCAGGAAAGGCATTTTAGATTAAAAACCACTAATAGCTAAAAGGTATAGGAATGGAAAAAGATATACCATGCAAACAGCAACCAAAAGAGAGCTGGAGTGGCTATACTAATATCAGGCAAAATAGATTTTAAGACAAAATTTGTTACTAGAGACAAAGAGTATTTTATGATGATTGAATTATAACAATTACAAACATATATGTACCCAACAAGAGGTTAATGAAGGAAATAAATAAAAATCTTTCAGCATTTGAGGGAGAAAAAAGTAATTCAGCAAAATAATCAGAGACATCAATACTCTACTTTCAAAAATAAACAGAAAAAAAAAAACCTAGACTACCTATTATAGTGGAAATAGTAGCTTCTAATAACACCATTTTTTAAAGACATGTACCAGATATACTTAACAGACATCTAGATGTAGAACACTTCACTCAACAAAGAAAAATGCACATTATTATATGCCCAAGGAACATTATTTGGAGTAAACAATATGATGGGTCATAAAACAAGCCTTAATATTAAGTTAAAAGTTTTGAAATCATGCAAAGTATGTTTTTCCAATAAAAGTGGAATAAAATTACTAATCAATAACAAGAAAATTTAGAAAATTCACAAACACATAAAGATTAAGCAACATACTCTTAAGTAACTAATGGCTCAGATAATAAATCAAAAGGGATATCATAAAATAGTTTGAGATGAATGAAAAAAGCACAATATGCTAAAACCTCAGAGGCACAGTAAAAAGTGATTAGAAGGAAGGTTATGGCTATAAACACCTATATATGTATTTTAAAAGAAGTACCTCAGATGAATAACATAACCTTACACCTTAAGAAACTATAAATTAAGAGCAAACTAAATTCACAGTAAGCAGAAAGATGGAAATAATAAAGATTAGTACAGAAATACAAAGTAAATAGAAAAACAGTAAAGGAAATCAATCAAACTAAAGGTTGTTTCTTTGAAAATATTCACATAACTGACAAATGTTTAACTAGCCTGATCAAGGAATAAAGAGGGGATGCAAATTATTAAAATCAAGAAGGAAAGGGGAGGGGGGGTCCCTGGGTGGCTCAGTGGGTTAAGTCTCTACTTTCAGTTCAGGTCATGATCTCAGGGTCCTGGGATCGAGCCCCGCACTGGGCTTTCTGTTCAGTGGGGAGCCTGCTTCTTCCTCTCTCTCTGCCTGCCTCTCTGCCTACTTGTGATCTCTCTCTCTGTCAAATAAATAAATAAAATCTTAAAAAAAAAAAGAAGGAAAGAGAGAATGACATCATCAAAAATGGCAGAGTAGGAAAAAAAATTCTCAGTGTAATTATAAGGAGCCAAATCTAGTGATATATAAAGGACTGTATACCATGACAAAGTAGAATTTATTCCAGGAATGCAAGTTGGGCTCCAACAAACAAGAATCAATTAGTCTAATACACTACATTTATATAATAAAAGACAAAAATTGCAACATCAGCTTAATAAATGCAGGGAGAAAATACTTGGCAAAATGCAAAATTCTACACTTTCATGATGAAAGCACTAGGAAAATATTAACAAAATTATGTATAGGAGGGACTATCATGAACTGATAAAAGGTACATATGGCTAATGTCAAAATAACTGTGAAAGAAGGAAAACTTTCTTCCTGAGTTCAGGAAAAATAAGATTGTGCACCCTAATGGCCTTTGTTAATCATTGGACTGGAGTTTCTAGCTGTGACAGACAGCAAAAAAGAAATAAAATACACCTAATTTAGAAAGGAAGTAAAACTGTTTCTATTTGCTGATGACTCGATCTTATACATCGAAAACCTTAGAAATATCCCCAAGGAAAAATTACCCAAACTCATGAGTTCAGCAAAATTGCATGCTACAATCCCAACATACAAAAAAATCAATTAAATTTCTATATACTGGCAATGTACAATCCTAGAAAGACATTAAAAAAGCAATTTCACTTAAAATAACATGAAAAAGAAGAAAATATTTAGGAATAAATGTAAAAAAGAGAGGAGCAAAGCATGTACTATGAAAAATGCAAAAGATAATTCAACAAATTAAAAACCTAAAGGACATCCATATTCATAGATTGAAATGCTTAATATTTTTAATATGGTAATTCTCCCCAAATGATCTAGAAAACCAATGCAACCTTCATCAAATCCTAGCTGTCTACTTTGTTAAAATTGGTAGATTTACCCAACATTGTTATGGAATTGCTAAGGACCTGGAATGGCCAAAAGAATCTTAGAAAGGAACAAAATTATAAGATTCACCGATACTTCTCAATTTCAAATTTTCCTCAAAAGATAGAGTAATTGGAACTATGCAGTACTGGCATAAGGACATACATATATATTAATGGAATACAATTTAGAGTCAAGAAAGAAACCCTTACATTTATAGTCAACTGATTGTTAGATAGCCTGCTAAGGCATTTCAATGGGGAAAAGAATAGTTTTACCAACAAATGATGTTGGGACAACTGAATATCCACAAATAATCCACAACTGAATATCCACAACTGAATATCCACAAACTGAAATTGGACTCTTACCTCACTTGCATCATACATAAAAATCTACTCAAAATCGATCAAAGGCCTAAATGTAAAAGAGCAGACAGAAAATTTTTAGAAGACATGGATATCAGTTTCTAGGCTCTTGGATTAAGAAATTATTTTTTTAATTTTTTTATGACTTTTTTATTTTTTATTCATTTGTCAGAGAGAGAGCTAGCAAGACAGAGCGAGCAAGACAGAGCACACACAGGGGAAGCAGACAGAGGGAGAAGCAGGATTCCTGCTGAGCAAGGAGCCCAATATGGGACTTGATCCCAGGGGTCCTGGCAGGGGGCCTGCAGAAGGCAAACACTTAACCAACTGAGCCACCCAGGCATTCCAGAAATTATTTTTTTAGATAAGACACCAAAAGCATAGCAATAAAAAAATAGGTACATTGGATTTCATAAAAATCAAAAGCATCAGTACTTCAACAGATTATCAAAAATGTGAAGTGACAACCCATAGAATGAAGAAATATTTCACATCATGTGTATAAGGAATTACTATCCAAGATTGCAACTTATTAATAGAAAGGCAAAGAATCCAATTAAAATATGGGCAATAATTCTGAATAGAAATTCCTCTTAGTTTTATTAAGGCACAATTGACATACAACATTGTATTAGTTTCAGATGTAAAACATAATGATTTGATATTTGCATATATTATGTGATGATTACTACACGAGTCTAGTTAACATACATCAGCATACACAATTACAGATTTTGTTTCTTGTGATGAGAACTTTTAAGATCTACTCAGCAGTTTTGAAGTGTGCAATATAATATTATTTATAGTATATCCCCACGACTTATTTATTTTATAACTAGAAGTTTGTTCCTTTACAGTCCTCTTACAAATTTGACTCTTTCCCCGCCAGCACCTCTGGAAACCAGCAATCTGTTTTTTATGAGCCTTTTTTTAAAATTTTAAGATTCCATATATAAGTGAGACCAATATGGTATTTGCCTTTTTCTGATTTATTCCATTTAGCATAACGGTTTCAAGTTTCATCCATGTTGCCACAAGTGGCAAGATTTCATATATTATATACTCATATATAATTTTTTTATCCATTCATTCATTAATGGACACTTAGAATATTTCTATATTGGCACATTATAAATAATGCTGCCATGAGCACGGAGGTGTAGATAACTTTTGACTTAGTATTTTCATTTCCTTTGGACATATTCCCAGATATGGAATTATTGGATCATGTTTTTTTAAATTTTTTTCTATTTTTAATTTATAGATAAACCTCCATACTGTTTTCCATTATGGTTGCAACAACAACTTACATTCTTACCAACAGTGCAAGAGTATTTCCTTTTCTCCACATCCTTGCCACACTTGTTATTTCTTGTCTTTTTGATAAAAACCAGTCTAACCGGTGTGATAGGAAATCTTATTGTGGCTTTGATTTGCTTTTCCTGATGATTATTTTTTAATTTTTGTTTCATTTTTCTTTCTTTTATCTTTTTTTATTGTGTTATGTTAGTCACCATAAAAATACAACATTAGTTTTTGATGCAGTGGTCCAAGATTCTTTGTTTACAGCACCCAGTGCTCCACGATTATTTTTTAAAGGTTTTATTTATTTATTTGAGAAAGAGAGTGCACAAGCCAGGGGAGAGGCAGAGGGAGTGAGAAAGCAAACTCCCCATGAGCAGGGAGCCTAATGAGGGGCTCCATTCCAGGACCCTGGGATAATGACCTGAGCCAAAGGCAGACGCTTAACAGACTGAGCTACCCAGGTATCCCTCCCTGCTGATTACTGATGTTGAACATTTTTCATGTCGTCTTTGGAAAAATGCCTATTCATACCTTGTGCCCATTTTTTTAAAAAATTGGATTGCTTATTTTTGTTGTTTTGCTATTGAGCTTCACAGAAAGGCTGGAGATAGGTTTCATTCTGCTATCTGTACAATGTCCTGGGCTTGCTGTCCTACCAAGAATTGTCTCTCTGATGGTTTAAGTCCCAGAGGACCCTGAAAACAAGCCCCCCTCATCTCCAGAGCCAGGTGATCCATGTGTATTCCTTAGGTAGCAGCCATAAAACTGGTGCACTAGAGGTAAAACCTTGGGGGTCAGATATATATTAGAGCTCCCTGCAAGATACTTGTACTCCAGGCATTGGCAAAGGGAGCATTCAAAATTAGTGCCAACCCTCTAAGGTCTCAGAAAAGGTTTTCAGTCATATCTTAAAGGGTGTGTGTTTAATTAGATGCCTGTCCCTTGGGCTGCAGCTATGATGATAAGCTAATAGGACTCTTTCACAGAAGACTGAGCTCCTGGATCTGTTGCCTTTTGCTGGGCTCTGGAGGTGATAGTTGTTTAACAACTCCTCTTCTGTTGGATACAGTCCTGCAAGACCTGTGAGTGTAGGTCCCACTGGACACCAAAGCCAGGAGATGTAAAGGTGTCCCCTGGCAGCACCCACAAAAGTCATGGCACCTGACAAGGTTAAAAGCTCCTTTCTGGAAGATACCATTGAGCTGGAGTGAGGCATAGTACGTGATTTTGTCATCACAAATGAAATGCCTACACCTCTACCACCTATCAAACTGAAGTTTAAAGCTAAAATGTATCTTTCCCAAGACTGTGGTGTCCCATTCCCTTAGACTTTGAACCTTTAGCCTCTCTGGACATGGCATACGATTTCAGTGTATTAGATGACATGTTCTGCCCACAAAATGTCAGTACCAACCCTAAACCCTCTTTGTAGGTGAGTAAACCAGGGCAACAACTTTTAAGTGTCTACAACCCAGCTCTGCTGTTTTTGTTTATATTATCATTAACATATAATGTACTATTTGTTTCAGGGGTACAGGTCTGTGAATCATCAGTCTTACACAATTCACAGCACTCACCATAGCACATACCCTCCCCAATGTCCATAACCCAGCCACCTCCTCCCTCCCACCCCCCCCCACCAGGAACCCTCAGTTTGTTTCCTGAGATTAAGAGTCTTTTATGGTTTGTCTCCCCACTGATCCCAACCTGTTTCATTTTTTCTCTCCCTACCCCCACCACCCCTGACCCTGCCTCTCAAATTCCTCATATCAGATATTTGAAAATGATATATCAAATAAAGGGCTAGTATCCAAAATCTATAAAGCTCTGCTGGTTTTTAAACTAATGCCTTGCTGCTCATTCTCCTCAGGAACCTGCAGGTGATAGAGTGAGAAAGTGAGGAGCATGTTTCTGAACAATCCAAGATCAGGACTGACAGAGATCAGGAACAGGTAGAATAGACCGGCACTCCTCAATGAGTTACCACACCTTTGAAGGAGAAAGAAGGATGGAACCCAGGTCATATACCCCTTGCCTCACAGAGATGTATTTATGTATGTTCCCATAGCTACACAGACAAAGCTTCACAGAGCCGGATGATGAAATAAAAACCATCTGTTTGAAATATATCTGGGTTTCTTTTAAGTATCAAAATTCTTACAGAGACTTTAACCTCAAAAAGGGGTTGGTGATTTGCAAAGTGCTGTCCTTTGTGAGATAGAGACACCATGTTCTTATCTCAGGAGAGACTTTAGCAAGTCTCACCCGACCCCACTCTTCTCAGGGCCTCACACTAGTCCTCAGATTCTTCCTATGTGCTTATCTTATCTCCCTCAAGAGCTGTTACACTACCTATGTGCAGGGATTTTTCCTCTATCTACTTTTCTTTACTTCACTCCACACTCTGGGTTGTACCTGTTCTAGTGCAGGGCTTAAATGGTACCCAAAAAATGCCTCTAGCTCAGCCAGATCTTTTCCCCTACTCACCTTCATTTCCCACCGACATTGCAGCCCATTTGTACCTGCCTTGCTTCTGAGGGGTTAGCATTTCACAGTGATGCCAGCCTTGCTTAACAGTTGTGATCATGGGAGCTCTATAGCTATGAAAATATCAGTCCCCAGAATTGCCTCTGAACAGTTTTGGCAGCCCTAATGGGAGTAGGAAGAATGGGTAGGCATGAGAGAGAGGAGAAAAGACATACCGGGAAACAGGAAACAGATGTGTTCAACCTAATAAATAATTTTAGTGAAAATCTTTTTCTATCTCTCATGGCTTCTCTTGATCTTCCTTGGATCTGAAAATTTGGCATCATACAGAAAACACTATTCTCCTTAGCTGTTAATTCCTCTGGAAAGAGGACTCTAGAATAGTCAGCTTTGATTCACAATTTATAATCTAATCATTCAACTTAAGCACTAAGCAGAGCAATATCACACTAAGTCAACATCCCCGATCACATTTCTACATGTTTATCTTTGATTAATATTTAAAAAATATTAATATTAAAATATTTAAAAATATTAATATTAAAAAACACACATTAATTCCTTTCTTCTCCCCCTTGGGCCATGCTCAGTAATGATAGCATAGGAGCTGGAGAGATAGCCTTAGCCACAGTGGTTCTCCAGTCTGCTTTGGCATCGTTTTTGACTCTCAGCTAATCAGATCCAGAAGAGGATTCCAGAGACCCCATTAGTGCCTGATTTGAACACAACACCCTTTCCCAGGAAGTAGCAGTCTAAAGGGGGCACCTGGAGGGCCCTACTGGAGAAACAGTGTCTATATTCAGACATGCTGACAAAGTGCAATCACTATTAATTCAAAATAAATTATATAATAGCTTTAAAAAGTAATGCACTGGGTGTTGTATGCAACTGATGAATCACTAAATTGTACCCCTAAAACTAATAATACAGTACAGGTTAATTAAATTGAATTTACAGTTAATTAAATTGAATAATACAGTACAGGTTAATTAAATTGAATTTAATTTTTTTGTAAATTTACGCCTCCTGGAATCAGCCCAGAAAGTTTTAATAATATTGAGTTCTGTGCCAGGGATCATCAGCCCCAAGGTGTGAAGTTAGAGACTGCTGACAAGTAACAGTTCTGTCCACCACCATGAGGTCTGAAACAGAGCTGCTGCCTCTCACCAGGAAACCCATCCTTTGTGCAGCTACTAAATTTGACTTTGCTCCTAGCCATGTTGCAAACCTGCAAATCAATATCAAGGGTTTGATGACTTGCTCACATTTAACTTATGCCAGGACAGTGTATTAAGGAAAACTATTAAAGTTACAAGAACAAATCAGTGTTTGTCACCGTCAGATACTTAATACAGGCTGTCATATTAAATCCTCACAATCACCTTGGGATGTAAATAATGTAACCCCCACGCTACATAAGTAAATGCAGGCTCAAGGCTAATGCAGGACAATGCTATGATCTGAACTCAAGTCTATCTAAAGGGCAGACAGTTTTCTTTCCACATCTTTGGTTTGCATGATGATTATCAAAGTGCCATGCTAATATACTGAACTGTTAATTTGTGGTCCTAATATTTTTGACACCGTATCCCACTGCCTAGGCAGGCAGCTTCAGGCCCTTTTACAGTTATACCATCACCAAGAATTTTTTTTCAAGACAGAAAGGAAAAGCAGAATTTCATTAAGCACCATTCCTGTCTATTGTAAAAGATCACACACATCAAAAAAAGTAATGCCAAGTATCTACATCAGGGAGAAAGATAAAGAGTGACATTTAGAAGAACAAGGAGTGGGGGAAGAGAAGATTAAGGAAGAGAAAAGAAACATGAGGCCCTATAACAGTAACTGTCCCTCTGAGCTTCCTGCAGTGTCCCAGGAGTTGACAAGATGTCCAAGGGAGATGTGTGAAGCACAACAGACAATACCTCAGCACCGGGTCTCCATCCTGACATAGATCCCAAGCCCTGGCACAGACCTACCAAAGTCTCCAGACCTGAAGGGACCACATGGACTGGAACATCAGATCTCTAAGAGAAACCAAGGGAAACTGATGATTAATAACCAGAAGGTACTGCCCAGTGCTTTGACACAACATATGCCATGGGAACTTTGCCTAACTTGCAGGAGCCATGAAAAAGAATGATGTTGAAATTCCCACCAGCCCAGTAAGAGGGGACTGAGAACAAAGATTAAGGTGATTTAAAGAAACAAAGATTGCTAAGTTTGTCACTTTAGAGTAAGGTTCCTATTTGCTAATTTAATCTTGATGGAATCACCTTATATGTGTTAACCCAGCCTTACACTGTACCATTTTGGAGCACTCTGACATTATTTCAGTTGATCTTCCTTTACTATATTCAAAATGGATGAGGGAATTTGCCAATTTTAGATACAGATGCTCTTATTCCACATCTCATGCTCTTTGTGCCAAGCTAGGTGGATGGGGAGTCCACCAGGGGGTCTCCTCTGATGAGAGTAGAGTTGTGCCTGAGCTTATGGGGCTGGTGGTACAGTGTGTGCTAAAGCTGAAAGTATGTGTTAGACAAGATTCTCCAGAAAAACAGAACTTTAGGATATATACATATTATATTATTATATTATATTATATTAGTATACTATACTATTCTATATTCTGTATAAAGAGGTATAAACTAGAAATGATCCTGAAGAGAAATCATGTGTTTGTCTCTCCTAGAGAGCTATAGGATGCCTCTAGGAGAGGAATCTTTATCCATCATCATCAATCTGAGATTTACTATAAAGAACTGCCTCAAAAAAAAAAAAAAATGCCTCCCATAATTGTGAAGGTTAAGAGGTAGTGAGATCTGCAGTAGAGACCCAGGCGAGCTGGTTCTTAGCTGATCCCATAGACCTGAGAACTACGAAAGCTGATGTTACAGTAAAGACCCAAGAGGAGTTCATGTTTCAGGTAAGTATGAAGGCAGGAAAAAACAAAACAAAACTGGTGTTCCAACTGTAGGCAGACAGACAGGAGTTCCCTCTTATCCCTTGATGCATCTGCCTTTTTACCTCTTCAGGCTTTCAGCTGATTGGATGAGGTCCACCCACATGAAGGAGGGCAATCTGTCTGATTCAGTCTCCAATTCTAATGTTATTTTTTTTCCAAAAGTACCTTCATAGACTTACCTAAAATAATATTTGGCTAAATATAATGGGACTCCATGGTCCAGTCAAGTTGACACATAAAAATAACTATCACAGAGTTGTAGATTTTCATACTATCTAGTGTCTGGCACATAACTGGCACCACCAGAACACAAATGACACTCATGCTAGTTGGGTATTTGCCTTGAAAAAAAGCGAAACTGCATTTCTGTAGCAAACATTTAATAAAACTAAGTTGGTATCATATGAATGCAGAAGTTAAAATAAGGGACAAGAATAACATATCTGTTATTTTAAATCAAGTTACTTAGTCATCTCAGAGTGTTTACCCTCATCCTATAGATCTTCAGGAAAACCAAACATAATTTTCCTCCAGGAGCATTTTTGATGTATAACATATGCTATTGTGAATGTTCTTCCTGAAATCTATCTAAAAAGAGGGTGTAATGGCAATATTGTCTGCTATCAGGAGTTGAAATTTACCAGGGTACACATAAGTATAGAAATGCATGAATAAAATGTGGTGTATGCACATTTAGAAATACTACACAGTAGTCAGGGGAGGTGAACTATGTTTATGCTCAGCAACATGAGCAATGTTGTGGTAAAAACAAAACAAAACAAAAAGCATGAGGCAAAACATAATCCATAGAACAGTGCTATTGAGGAATAATAATAACAATATGGAGAGAAGAATGTCAGCAAGACAATGGACTAGGAAGCTCCAAGCCCTTATTCCCTAACAGAAATATTAAATAAACAACTAGAGACTGACTAAAATAACTTTATAGGAGTTTCAAAAATCAGAGATCTATAGTAACAGTGAATACCCAATCAAGAAAAAGCCATTAAAACAGTAGGAAATTTCTCCACATCCTCTCCAACACTTGATGTTTATTGTCTTGTTAATTTTGGCCATTCTAACTGAGGAACCCTCTTACACTCTTGGTGGGAATGCAAGTTGGTGCAGCCACTTTGGAAAACAGTGTGGAGATTGCTTAAGAAATTAAATAGAGCTTCCCTATGACCCTGCAATTGCACTACTGGGTATTTACACCAAAGATACAGATGTAGTGAAAAGAAGGGCTATATGTACCCCAATGTTCATAGCAGCAACGACCACAATCGCCAAACTGTGGGAAGAGCCAAGATGCCCTTCAACGAATGAATGGATAAAGATATGGTCCATATATACAATGGAGTATTATGCCTCCATCAGGAAGGATGAATACCCAACATTTGTATCAACATGGGTGGGAATGGAGATTATGCTGAGTGAAATAAGTCAAGCAGAGAGAGTAAATTATCATATGGTTTCACTTCCTTGTGGAGCATAAGGAATAACATGGAGGACATTGGGAGATGGAGAGGAAAAGTGAATTGGGGGAAATCTGAGAGGGAGACAAACCATGAAAGACTGTGGACTCCGAGAAACAAACTGAGGGTTTTGGAGGGGTTGGGGGTGGGGGTTTGGGTGAGCCTGGTGGTGGGTATTGAGGAGGGCATGTATTGCATGGAGCACTGGGTGTGGTACATAAACAATGAATGTTGGAACACTGAAAAAAAGAAAAGAAAAGTAGGAAATTCCATGGCAATTTTACTCACTTGTGGCCCACTCCATATCTGGCATTTCTGTGGTTTGAGGAAAGAAACAGCCCAGTGCTTAGTTCCTTTCTGTGAAGTGAAAAGAGTGGACCATATACAATTTGCAACTGTCCAACCTGTCCTAGGACTGCCAGAGGGATTGGTTTCTGTGTCACCTAACTTAAAGTTTGTACAGCTAAAGGTGGCATAGTTGACATCTCAGGTTAGGCAAAGCTGCAGGAAGAAGAGGGCACAGCTCATCCACAGACTGAGTAATGCAAGTGAACAGCTAAGGCCTCAAAAGAAGCAGGAGTGAGATTCTGAGGGAATTTAAGTCTTGTATACAGAAGAATCAGAGAATAGCACACAAACAGGAATAGGAAAGACAAATGTCTAGAAAAGACCTAGGAAGACAGGTCTCCAAATAGGCTGATTCCAAAGCACAGAACAAGCCCTGATAATTGGTAAAGATCTTCCCCTACATGGAGCCAATATATCATTTTTCAACAAAAAACTACAAGGCATACAAAATAAAAGGAAAAATGATCCACTCAAAACAAAATAAATCTCCAGTAACCATCCCTGATGAAAGACAGGCAACAAAATTACTAAATACTGACTTTAAAACAACTGTCTTAAATTTGCTCGAAGAACTAAAGTTAAAGACAACACTAAGAAAACTTGGGAAAATTATATGTGAGCAAAATGAGAATATAAAAAAGAGATCTAAATTATGTAAAAGAACCAGATAAATTCTGGAACAGAAAAATAAAGTAACTGAAATGAAAAAATCATTGGAATGGGTCAACAGAAAATGAAACTTGAAATTATCAATTCTGAGGAGCTAAAGGAATAAAGAAAAGTAAATAGAAATGAAGAGATTTATGGGACATGATCAAATGACCATGTGGATATTATGTGAATCCCAGAGTGAGAAGAGTTACAGAAAAGAGCAAAGAAATTATTTGAAGAAATAATGGCCAAAAACTTACCAAATGTGAGGAAAGGCATTGACCTACAAATCCAAGTTCTATGAATCTCTGTAGGACGATCTTAGAGACCCATACTGCAGCATATTATAATTAAAGTGTCAAATGTGAGAGGCAAAGAGAGAAAATTGATTCACCATATACAAGAGAGCCTCTATAAGATTTTAGATAGATTTCTCAGCCCAGGAGACAGTGAAATGGTACATTTAAAGTACAGAAAGAAAAAAAAAACTATCAACAGAGAATTCTATGTCCCTAAGAACTATTTTTTTTGTTTAAAAAATGAGTGAGAAATTAATACATTCAAAGATAAAAGCAAAAGGAGCTTATTACCACTAGACCTGTCCTACAGGAAACAAGAGGATAGCCTGTAACTGGAAGCCATATAAAAAGTTCCCCAGTAAGGGCAAATATATGGACAGATAAAAAGAACAAATACTAGTGTGATTTCAGTTTATAACTCCACTTTTTATGTTTTCCACAGGATTTAAGAGACAAGTATAAAAATAATTATAAATCTATGATAATATGTATATAATATATAAATATGGAATTGTGACATCAATAATATAATGTGGAGTAGGAAGTTATAAAGGATTTGAGTTTTTGTATTTAATTTAAGTTTAGCTGGTATCAGTTTAAAATAGATTGCCATCGCTTTAGGATGTTCTATGCAATCCCCATGACAACCATAAAAAATATCCATGGAATATACACAAAGTGAAAGAAGAAGGTAATCAAAATGTTTCAGTATTTAAAAAACAACTAGATACAAAGAAAGGCAATAATGAAAGAAATGAGGAGTACAAAGCCCATAAAACAGTCAAAACAAATAACAATAGAGCAAGAGTAACTCCTTTCCTATCAGTAATTGCTTTATATGTTAAGTGTCCATCAGCAGTATAATGGATAAAAAAATTATGGTATATTATTATGGAATTCTATATTACATTTATTTAAACACAGGAAATTATATTGTTTCTATGTTTCTGCCAATACTAATATCTTTCTAAACTCCTGGAGTTTTAAAAACCCCTCCAGAAAAATAAATCAAGAGCAAGAGATATGTGAGAAATACATATATGTGATAGCCCTATCACCACAAGATTCTGGTGCTAGTAATACATAAAACATTGAGGCAACAAGGTCATCCCTCTCCATGCTGTTTACGAAGGTGTAGTAGATTAAATATGGCTGTCAACCCTTTTCTATGGCTCCTTTTGAGATGTAAAGTCTAATTCCTTTCTTTTTGAATCTTTGTTGTAGCGATTCATTTCACCTGTATAATGTGGTGAAAATTACATTTGGAGATATTCAGGTGAGGGTATAAAATAGCCTGCAGCTTTCACCTAACTCTCTTAGAACAAGTATTCTAAGTGAATATTGATACCATGAAAAATCTGCTAACTCTGAGATAGCCATTCTGAGGAGGCCATGTGCAGGTTCTCCAGTCAATAATCCTAACTGAGTACGGCTTCCAGCCATCCCTGCAAAACTGCCAGGAAGTGTGAGGGAAGCTATTAAGGCTCTCAGACCTGCCCATCCACCAGCTAAGTCCTACTGAGTAACCTCAATCTATGCCACAAGTAGCAGAAGAATCACCAGATGAACTCTATCTAAATTCTTACTCATATGCTGTGAGCTATAATAAAATGTCTATTATTGTAAGTAAGCCTTATAGTAATTACATTATATATAATATATTCTATATATAATATACTGTATATTATATATATTACTTCCAATAATTTATATATTATATTATTAAATATCCTATGTATATCCCATTCATATATATTTTCATATATATCCTATACCTATGTCTATACATATATCTATACATATACATATATATGGTTTGAGATGAGTGGCAAACAGAAGCTAGAAGGTCCTCAAGGAGACCACTAGTGAAAGATGGAAGGACAGGGAGAAAATTTTATTAGAGGAAACCCTTGTTATATAGCAATAAAACTGGAAAATAAATTTTGCCTGCAGTAATGTGGAATGAAGAACCTAATAAATGGTGGATTTGCAAAGATTTCTAGGCAGAACATCAAAAGTGCAATTGGTTTCTCATTGCTGCCCATAACAAGATATGGATAAAGTAAAATATAGTAAAAAGCTCTCAAGCAAAAATAGAGATAAATATAAAGGATCAAGGACTTGCCAGGTTCTACAGTTCAACTGTATCCCAGTATCCCTAGAGCCAAAAAGCTCAAAGAATAAACAATAACCTCAAGGTAAGAATCATCTCAAAGGGTGTCTATAAGCCCTTTTGAAAGACTTCAGAAATATTTAGGGGTGTGTCTTATGGATGCTCTTTTTTTTTTAAAGATTTTATTTATTTATTTGTGAGAGAGAGAGAGATAGAGAGAGCGAGCACAGGCAGACAGAGTGGTAGGCAGAGGCAGAGGGAGAAGCAGACTCCTTGCCGAGCAAGGAGCCCAATGTGGGACTTGATCCCAGGACGCTGGGATCATGACCTGAGCCGAAGGCAGCCGCTTAACCAACTGAGCCACCCAGGCGTCCCTCTTATGGATGCTCTTAACTAGAGAAAAATATTTCTGTGTCAAGGGTGTTAGCCTACACAACACAGTCTCTCAGTACAAGCCACAAAGAGATTGTCTTAAAGAGATTTATAAGTATAACTTTTGCTATTGGACAACAATATACTTATATGAAATAAGATCACAGAAGCCCACAAAGTTTTTAAGAAGATTGTATTAATAAATGCACCATCAACTTGGGCTAAAAAGAACAGAGACTATTTAAAGTGAGAGTCCTCTGGGTCCACAACTTTCCATAAACAACCTGAGAAAGTTTTCTAGCTGCAAATATAGGTCATTTATTATGTAGGGAAGGTGATTCAGAGGACAGAAACAAGATTTACGAGGGTAGAGCCAAGAGTTACAAGTCATTTTGGGGGAGCAGAACTAGGTTCTAATTTAGGAATTAGTAGTGCGTGCCTCTCTGGCTTTCAAAGATGCTATGACCTACACATTCTCTCCCTTTCTAAATTGGAGTATCTGTTAAGGTTATTCTATATCTGCTCTACTGTTGCCTACTGGGTACATGAGGGACAGATAACTTTTCTTTTTAGTATTTAGGTCTTTAGATCGAGAACTATACATGAGAAATTTTATCCAGGAGACTCATCTGTCCCTGGACCTGATTTAGGTAATGATATCTGGATACCTAGTGATGTCCAGGCATTATTAACAAAGTGCCAGATGTAAGTGAATCTGAATCATCCAGACTTGCCTATATCCCAGGCAAGAACCACTAAATAACCTCAGTCAACACTAAAAGGAATAGGAGAATCACCCACCTGAAACTTGCATGAGCTCCTAACCCACAAAATTATGTTATAATAAATTGTTTTAAGCCAATAAATTTTGGGGTAATTTGTTACACAACAGTGGAAAGCCAGAACACAAGGCTTATGTGTATGCCACATATCATAAGACTTTTTTTATCTCATCTTATAATTTACCTGTTTCGTATCTATATATCTTGTCAGAATGTAATTTCTTCAAAAGGGGAAATACTGCAGTAATCACGGTTGTACCTCTCACAGCACTTAGCACAGTCCCCAGTCTACTTTAGGTACTCAACACAACAAAATTAGGACCAAACCCAGGTGGGTTACTCTTTTACTTTTTCCGTAAGCACCTTTTAGTTTCTTCTCCAATTCTAAACATTGTGTTAATGACTGGGCATATAAAGGTGCAAGACTGAGCCTTTGTTGCAATCTTTGTCGCAATCCTTTGTAGGAAAAAAAGAGAGAGAGAGTGAGAGAGAGAGAAGAAAGGGGAAATTACAGGACACTGCTGCTTGTGGAGCACCTAACACAGTTAGGAGAAGTTAGGAAATGTTTCCAAGAAAAAAACAACATAATCTGAGCCTTAAATAATGATAGGTAATTTAAAGGGTAAAGGGTGGAGATGGACATTTTATAAAGAGAGAAGAGTATATACAATGAGAAAGGTACATGAGATAATAATTCATTCTGAAAACAGAAGGTAGAAAGTGATGACTGACCAGAGCATGTGGCAGTTGTGGAAAACTGGCAGGGGAGGTGCTAGAAAAGTCTGAAAGACTTTGTAATCCATACTAGGATTTTAAATCAAAGGTAATGGCTGGGTGGCTCAATGGGTTAAAGCCTCTGCCTTCGGCTCAGGTCATGATCCCAGGGTCCTGGGATTGAGCCCCGCATCGGGCTCTCTGCTCAGTGGGGAGCCTGCTTCCCCCTCTCCCTCTGCCTGCCTCTCTGCCTACTTGTGATCTCTGTCAAATAAACAAATAAACTCAAATAAATAAATAAACTCTTTAAAAAAAAACAAGGTAATGGGAATCTGTTCCAAGATCTGAGCAATAGATGAAAACAAAAACAAAAACAAAAACAAAAGCATATGTTTTTAAAAAGTTTGCCCCAGTAGCAGTAGCAGAAGCCATGAGAGCAATCCAGGCGGGACCTGATGTGGGCAAGAACTCAGGTAGTGAGAGCCGGGATGGAGAGGATAGGGCAGACTCATGAGGCATTTATAAAGCAGAGTCAGCAGGACTTGGTGTGGCAGTAACAAGAAGAAACCAGAAAAAAATCAGGTTACATATTTGGTAAAAGAGAGGGTAGGAGATATGGGAGACTGGAGGTAAGAAAAAGTCAGAGTTGAGGCATATGTTGGAGAGAAAGCATATGCTCAGAACTGGAAACTGAGAGGAAATTCTAAGTCCAGCTCAAATATGTTGCATCCAAGTTCCATGTGCGGCATCATCTGGAGATATACAGCAGGCTGCCCCAGTTCACAAGGGGCCATGGGGCTAGAGACTCAGATTGAGGGGTGCCCTGGTGGTGACTGCACCCATGTTTTCGTGGAGAAAGCAAAATGGACCAAAAGCGATGTGTGGCTGAAAGAATGCAGGCTGGAAAACGCATTAAGAAGCTGCTCTTTAGGTAAAAGGAAAACTGCAAGGAGAGCAATGCCACATAGAGCAAGGGTGCTTATGTGTGTGGGCGGGGAAAGGACTTCAAAGTTTCAAAAGGAGGACACAGTCACATTCTTCAAATGCTGTAATGATGCTTAGTGTGTTCAAGTGGTCGTGACAAGTGAGAACAAATTTGTGCTTTGACAAGGGTAATGTCAATTGTGTCGTGTATGGCAGGGGGACAGTTTCAATATAATCAGCAAAGCCTTTCTTTTTCTTTTCAAGGGAACTACATTTTTTGAAATGGCCATGGGACTTAAGTCAGCATGCTCTGGCTGAGTGCTAGGCCTGGAGAAGCATGGACCATCCCTCCTGAGACATTCTGCAAGGGAACCATGTTCTTAGGGAAGAGGAGGGTAACAGTGAGGTACAGAGAAGTGGGGACCACTCAGTGAGGAGGTTATTATTTGTTTTGTATTTATTTGTCTAAGTGGTGTAACCACTTTACAGAGCAAATTGTTGAAATGTTTGAGAGGGGTTGGAACAGACAAACTATAGAAGATTAGAGCAACACATGACTAAAAGCACAGGAGGCAATACAGAACTGGGACCTCTGACACTTGGGGCAATAGCTGATATTAACAGCTGTATATATTAAGGCTCCTTCATCCACACCTGGGAAACATGAGGCTGAAAAATAACTGAAAGAAGTTTCTTTAGAAATTAACTTTCCCTTATCTAGAGCAGTGAAATCACCAGGAGTTTTCTATTTTTCACTGAGGTCTCTAACTTTTACAAAATTTTAAAAAGCCATGAAATTTAACAGAATAGGTTCTAGAACAAGACTGCTCAGAGTCAACTCCTGAATCCACCCTTTATTAGCAACTTAAACTTGAGAAACTTTCTTATTTTCTATATATTTCATGGTTTGTGAAATAAATAATGTTTTCAGCTCAAAGGGTTGTTGGAGGATTAAATGAGATAATGCATGAAAATCACTTACAATGCCTGATTCAGAGTAAATATTCCATAACTATAACTGATTATTAGTATTGATAATTGTTATTTTTCACTGCGCCCTCCAGAAGCTTCTTTGGAAGTTTGCCTATGAACACAGAAGGGCAAAAGCCGTTAAGCACTTAGCAGAAGCCAGAATGCCTTCTGCCATGACAGGGGTTCCCAGCTGGTTTTGCTTATTACACTAATTCTAGGTGCCTTCTCTATTCTACTTATCTAACTTCCAGCTATCAAAGCAAATGAATAGAAGAATGAAAATGATAATTTTTTACTTAAGGGGTCAGAGAGAGACAGAGGAAGAGGGAGAGAGAGAATCCTTAGTAGGCTCCATGCACAGCACAGAGCCCCACACAGGGCCCAATCTCACAACCTGGAGATCATGACCTGAGCTGAAATCAGGAGTCAGACATTTAATTCAGAGCCACCCAGGTTCCCCTAAAATGATAATTTCTTCAGGAAATAAGGGAGTCTTTACTTAGTGTTTTTTATACCCAGAATAAATAATTTTAGGAGAATTTCAATCAATCTAAGAAATATTATTTTACTTTATCCTTAAAATAAACTTGTCAGAGCAACGCACTACCCCATTTTACTAATGAGGTTCTGAAGTCCTGGTGGGTGTGGTAAGGATCTCATTTTTACTCACCTTCCATGGCTACTCCTATGAGTATCCAAGTTCCCAAGCAGAGAGAGTATCATCCTGGTACATGAAAATAACCATGAGATCACTCAGATAAATTGTTTTTGGTAACTCAGAGGAATCATTCCTCAACAATGTCAAGGGTATGCCACCAAGGCATTCCTGAGGGCCTCTCTGGGATCAGAAAGAGAAGGAAGAAAAGGTAGAAGGAAACTACTGTTTCCTCTTCCCCCTCCCTGTGTTTATTCTTATTCTCTCGACCTTTACGAGCCATTCGATGCCCAGGTCTGCTCCTAAGATGATGACTGCGTGGACCCAGGAAAAATTATTTCTCCAGTGGAGATAGCAGTGAGGTCCAACTGCCAATGAATCCTCCTAACAAGATGCTCATTGACACAGGACACTTTCATGAGCCTTTCCAGATCTGTGTCCTCACATTAGGGTAGAGGGAGAGAGAAAGAATGATGAGATGCCCCTGTCACAGGAACAGAGAGAAATAATGCACCTGGTCAGAGGGCAGCTGGCTCAACAAGAATATAAACTTCTCATTACGAATCAACTGCTTCTTGGCAATGAAAGGGTGATTGGCAGAGGCTGAAGGTAGAGAGAAAAGGGGAAGGAGGGAGGCATTATGTAGAGCTGCAGAGGTAAAACCCACACATAGCTATGTTCCTATAGCAGCTATGTATTTGCTTGCTACCGACTTGACCCCCACTGCCTCCAACACCTTATCTGTCCTGGTAAGAATAAGGTTAGATGATGTATTCTTTATCTCAACAATAACTCTCCAGGAGATAAATTCATCTGCCTCTCTGGAGAATGTATTTGAATGATTAAAATAGAAGAAATCCCCATGAAGTAAATAGATGCAGAAATACAGATGTCATTCAGAATAGATGAAATTTTACCTTGGCTCTTGGTGTTATGCACATTTATGTACATCTGGATTTGTTACTTGCAGTTCATCCACAAGATAAGGAGTATAGTGGAACAATTTGCTTTTTCTAGCACCTGTCTGTACATGTGTCAGTCTGGTTTCTTTTCTGTATAAAGAGAATATGACAGGTATGCACAACAGAGCATGTTAGAAAAAACTTAGAGGTGGGGAAGTAGCCTGGTGGAATACAATGAACACTGGGCTAGAGTCCAATTGAACATCCTATGCTGGGAGCCATTCTCACTATGCAACTTTAGACAGCTATGCAACCTGCTGGAGTCCAGTTTCAATAAAGGTAAAATGATGAGATTACTCATCAGTAGTAGGCTAGAAATATGTAGTATTTTCACCAAAAGGCCACTAAACTTCAATGAGCAGCAACAATCCATAGCAATCCACCATCATATAAATGGATTTCATAAGCATAATGTTGGAGGAAAAAAGCCAGACATAAACGAGTACATACTATATCATTCAATTTCTATAAAGTACTAAATGGACTAAATCAGTATATGTTACATAGATCAGTCACCTCTAAGAAGGGCATGACTACAAAAGAGCTCAAGCAGGGCTACTAGGGTGGTGGCCATTTTGGTTTCTTGATCTGAGTGCCGATTATGTGGATGTATTCAGCTTATGAAAATTAATCAAGCTATACTTTTGATATATGTTCTTTTCTGTGCCTAAAGTATACTTTAGTAAACAGAAAACAGGAGTGAGGACAAGAATAAATTGAATAACTTATTCTTCAATAAGTTTCATCCACCCCTAACAGACCATCTTTCTAGCTTGTTAATCATTACAGCTTTTAGTTTCTCTTCTTTTTATTGCTTCCTTCCCTTTCTCTAATGCTTTTTTTCATCAGTATATAGAGGTTCAAGGGTGGATTGCACAGAATAGAATGGGGGATTTAGTGCCTTAACCTGGCTTCTGATAAGCAGTTCTAACCTCAAGCTCAGTGGAAAAGGGGACTGGGCCCATGGCTTCCCATCAAGTTTGGTCTTATCAGTAAATGTAGGTGATTGTCATTTCTGTATCCCTCATAGACAGTTCTCAATCTAATCCTTATCTCTGAGCAGAAAAATTGAAACTGTTCTAGGATTTGATAGTTTGTAAAAGTCATTATAAGTGAAAAAGTGATTTTTTATTTTCTGTGAACAGGTATGATGAACTATATTTTTTCTCATTACCTTCTTTAGTTTGATGCCCAACATTCATGGTGAGCACAGAGCATTTTGCCCTTGATTAAGATGTGCTATTTTAAGATGTTTGCTGCATTGGATATGGATTTATGCAGCTTTTGACACCTTCTCCCCTAGCTCTCTTTGTGAAATAGTGAGGCAGCTGTCTGAGTGAAACTCTAAAGTCTGGAGCTAATGAATAGTGGTGTGTGTGTGTGTGTGTGTGTGTGTGTGTGTGTGTTTTAAGATTTTATTTATTTATTTATTTGACAGGCAGAGATCACAAGTAGGCAGAGAGAGAGGAGGAAGCAGGCTCCCCACTGAGCAGAGAGCCCTATGTAGGGCTCGATCCCAGGACCCTGGGGTCATGACCTGAGTCGAAGGCAGAGGCTTTAACCCACTGAGCCACCCAGGCGCCCCTAGTGGTGTGTTTTTTAAGAAAACAGTGTTGATTCCTCTTCATCCTCCATCTAAATCCTGTAGCTTTTGCTTTGTATCTGATGATGAATAAAAGACAACTCTCCTTCTGATTTGAATAAACCTCAGAGTTAGAGGTTTTAAGCTAGGTGGGGGTTAGCGAATAGGCTATAAATTAGTTGTACACATGACTTTAAGGTCAAGATGAAATTTCCAGTCCAAAATCAGGCAAAAGTTAAGGAGTAAACACCTTCCTGTCAGATAGCCTAAAACTCAAAATTTAGGTGAAGTAGAAGGCTCAAAGTTTGGAATGGCATTTGGTAAGCAGAAGGGCAAGGTTGCTGCAGGGAAAGTAGGGAAGGCTAGAACACTGGAGAAAAGGCAGAGCAAAAAGTAGCAACTTCCACCTCGGTCAAAAATAGGAATCTACCTTAGACAGGAGAATCCCCTGGTTGAGTTGAGGGACTAGAAGACAGGGGGAAGGGAGGAGTGCAGAGAGCAGAAAGCCTACCACCCAGGAAAATTGTCAATATAACTTTTTCAAAAGGAACAACTATCACTAGCTGCCTATTATTTCATATCTAAGTTATTCAAAACTTACTTTTTGAACATCTACTCAATATCAGGCACAATTTTGAGGCACTGAGAATACAAATGTGAAACTTTCATAGGCTCTGCTGACAGGGCAGCATACAGATGGCATGGTTATATAAGGATAGAGGAGCAACAGTGCATGAGAGTCCAGGAGTGTCCACAGTTTAGCACTGCTGTGAGATAGAGGAGGAACGACATTGCAGTGCCATGCCATGTTTAGGTAACTTTGATGATGTAATGCATTCACTGGACAAATAGTTATTAACACTGTGTTCGGTTTATGGCATATGACACAGGACAGATGTGATCCTTACCACTAGAGGATACATTCTGCATAGGAAACAGCTGTGCATACACAGAGAATATTCCAGGAGAACCCTAAGAGAAAAGCTGTATATTGTAGGCAATGACTGGACCATGGTGATAGTGGTGATCTATGGCATAGGAAGGAGTTTGAAATTTATCCTAAAAATACTGGGAATTCATTGAAGTAGAACAATAACCTGGGAAAGAAATTATGTTTCTGGATGAAAAGAAAGTGAAGGACTCCAGAGATATTTTTGTTTATTTTCACATGCACCGTATCCAGTGAATTCCATCCTCTCTCTCCATTAGGTATAACCTCATCACATCCAAACTGGAGAAAGAGAGTGTGGAGACCAAGGCTATCTTCCTGTCTCAGCCAATGCTCCACCACCCTCACTGTATATGAATGGAAGGAGATGAACTAGCTCCTATGAGGCTCAGTCATGGTCTTCCACTTCTTTAGGAACATCAGATCTTACCTAAGGAGCTACTTGCAGGCAGCTTGAGAACAAAGGAACAGCCTTTTAGTCCAGCCTGGCAAGGCTTCCTTAGCCCTGTCACCAAATAAGAGAGACAATGGTCTTGTTTCTTCACATAATATGCTTAAGGTTTTCCTACCATCATCAGGAGGAAATTAAAGCAGTGAATATCAATTTGATGTTGGGGCAGTTAGAGGTATGCTCTAGGACTTTTTTTTTTAACTTTTATTTAAGGTTTTATTTATTTATTTGAAAGAAAGAGATCACAAGTAGGCAGAGAGGCAGGCAGATAGAGAGAGAGAGAGAGAGAGAGAGAAGCAGGCTCCCGGGGACTCCATCCCAGGACCCTGAGATCACAACCTGAGCAGAAGGCAGAGGCTTAACCCACTGAACCACCCAGGCGACCTAGGACATTTCTTTTTTTCTTTTTCTTTTTCTTTTTGTTTTAGTATTTTTTTTTATTTAACATATAATGTAACCCCACCCTCTCCCAACCCCCCTCCCCCCCACCCTCTCAGTTTGTTTTATGAAATTAAGAGTCTCTTTTGGTTTGTCTCCCTCCCGATCCCATCTTGTTTCATTTATTCTTTTCCTATCACCTAACCCCCATCCCCATTGCATCTCCACATCCTCATATCAGGCAGATCATATGATAGTTGTCCTTCTCCGACTGACTTATTTCACTAAGCTTAATACCCTCTAGTTCCATCCATGTCGTCACAAATGGTAGGATTTCATTTCTTTTGATGGCTTCATAGTATTCCATTGTATATATATACCACTTCTTCTTTATCCATTCATCTGTTGATGGACATCTAGGTTCTTTCCATAACTTGACTATTGTGGACATTGCTGCTAGAAACATTCAGGTTCATGTGCCCCTTCAGATCACTACGTTTGTATCTTTAGGGTAAATACCCAGCAGTGCAATTGCTGGGTCATAAGGTAGCTCTATTTTCAATTTTTTGAGGAACCTCCATGCTGTTTTCCAGAGTGGTTGCACCAGCTTGCATTCCCACCAACAGTGTAGGAGGGTTCCCCTTTCTCCACATCCTCGCCAGCATCTGTCATTTCCTGAC
>ML110115.1:43140-73969 GCA_003697995.1 Taxidea taxus jeffersonii | reverse complement strand
GAGCAGTCTCTTAGAGAAGCTTTCTAGGCAAATCCAGGTGGTGGAGAAGCTGTCAGCAGTCAGCGATGAGAACATAGGGAACATCAGTTCCGTCATTGAAGGTAAGGACGTGCTTGTCCCACCTCCATGCCCGCCGCATCGTGTTCCCTTCTGCCTCAGGACTGCAGGAGCGCATGCTCGGGCCATAAAATAGAGGAATGTCCCCTCCCCGGTGTGGTCTCCCGAACACCTCGGAGTCCAGCCAGCAGACACTGTGTTTTCTTTTTGTTTTGTTTGGTTTGGTTTGTTTTTTTAAAAGATATTTATTTATTTATTTATTTATTAGAGAGCGAGAGAGAGCACGAGCTCAGGCAGGAAGAGTGGCAGGCAGAGGCAGAAGGAGAAGCAGGCTCCCCGCCAAGCAAGGAGCCTGATGTGGGACTCGATCCCAGGACGCTGGGATCATGACCTGAGCCGAAGGCAGCCGCTTAACCAACTGAGCCACCCAGGCGTCCCGACACTGTGTTTTCTAGAGGGCCCGCCAGCCCCGGAAATCAGACACTAGTCCACAAACAGAACCAGCATCCACCTCGTAGGCCATCTCATAGACTTTCTCTGCCAGAGAAAGGGGACCCTGGCAAGTGGCTGAGAGGCAGAAAAATGGACCAGACACTCCAGGTGTGAGTGACTCGTGTCCTCCCTGCTCTCAGACGCCCCCTGGCCATCACAACCACATACCAGGGAGATGCTGATCCTAGGCTGCCTGGCATGATGCTCTTCCTGAGTTCAGTGTGAGAGGCCCCTGGCCTCGCTCAGACGCCTCCAGCTCTGCTCCAGCCCCTTCAGAAAACCCGCCTGAGGTTTTGTTCTCTGAGCCTGTCCCATGTTTTGCTGCCAAGTTACCAGAGAGGACACAGTGAGAGCATCTTCCAAGAATAGAGCTGCTGTGCTTTCTCTCACTGAAAACAAACAGTTTTGCTTTTGCTGCATGTCTCCAGTTGCCCAGGCTGGAGGGGTCATAACTTCTGGGTCCTTTGGAAAATCTGCCAAGTACAGAGAGATCTTGTAGTTCCAATTAAACACCACAATCTTTAGGGGATGCCCAGCTGGCTCGCCTGGCCATTGGTGGAGCCTGAGACTCTGGATCTCGGGGTCATGAGTTCAAGCCCCACACTGGGTGTGGAGCCTACTTAAAAAAAAAAAAATTTTTTTTTTTTAAAGAGAGAGAGAGAGAAGGGGGCCCTGGTGCCTGCCCTGCCCCCACACAGGTCCATCTCTTCACCTGCTTCTTTCAAAATGTGCGTCGTGGGGTCGGGGTTGTTCTCTCTTCCAGCCATCCCAGAATTTCACAAAAAGCTGTCCTTGCTGTCCTTCTGGACCAAGTGCTGCAGCCCAGCTGGTGTCTACCACAGCTCGGCCGACCGAGTGATAAAGCAGCTGGAAGCCAGCTTTGCCAGAACCATCAACAGAGAGCATCCTGGACTTGCAGACCCAGGTACGGGGCAGCGGTGGGGGGACAGCATCTCTGCCGTTTAACCTAAGAGTGAGCACTGGCGGGTCCCTGCCCCGGGACAATGGCTGACTGCAGAGAAAGCAGCATCCACTCAGTACCATCTAAGAAAAGACTTGGAACATGTTTTAAATCAGAATATCAGCGGTGACTTTTAAAAGCACTGCGTTTGTATATTGCCATTTAGGTGGTTGTAGGCTTTTTTCATTAAAATGCCACCAATCTGAGGGTGCCATGGGGGATAACCACCTGGGAAAAGCTGTTGGGCAATTTCCACTAAAGCTGCCCCTGCCCCTACCCTATGACCCAGCAATCCCACTCCTAAATATATCAAGGAAAGTACCTGCTTATACTCACAAAAAAGACAGGCCTAGGAAGGTTCATAACAGCTTTATTCACAAAAGCTGAAAATAAGAAACAACTCAAATGCCCACCAACAAGAAAATGAGTGTATTCTGTGTGTATGTATGTGTATATGTAGAATGTGCATATGCACAGTATCATATCTATGTATTGTGCTTGTATCAACAGTAACAGATTCACACAGTAGGGTATTACACAGCAGTTTTTAAGAAGAACCAATTACTGCTCTAAGCAATGGATAGATGAATCTCACAGATATTTTGTTGAGTAAAAGGAGCCAGATACAAAAAGTACCTACTAGATAATTCCATTTACATGATGCTCAAAAACAGCCGAGGCTAATTCATGTGAACAGAAGTCAGATTATTAGTAACCTATGGTGGGAAGGGGACACAAGCTTACCTTATGGGGAGCCAGGCGAGTTCTGCACCTCGTCCCTAATGGCGGTGACAGGTGTGTGTACACATCAATGCGAAACTCACTGAGCAGCGTGCTGAGGACCAGCTCAGCTCCCAGACCTCTCTCTGCCACGTACCAGAGTAAAACATGAATGAACAGTCATGTCTCTTCAAAGCTGCTTCCCATCTTTCCCTTCCAAACAGTGTTCCGAACCCTGGTGTCCCAGATCCTGGACCGGGCTGAGCCACTACTCCCCTCCAGCCTCCCTTTGGAAGTCGTCACTGTTTTCCAGTATTATGGTTACTTTACCAGCCACGGTGTGAGCGACCTCGAGACTCACTTGAACCAGCTGGCCAAACAAGGTGGGACGCGTTCTTTGTCACACTGCACAGTGGCTCCCTTTGGAGTCCGCTCTGGGCTTTTTGGGTATAGTGTTGACTGAGGGGAGCCTTTTCGTTTCCCCCCAAGTCCACAGCTGTGTTCAGATCTGCCTTTTCAGTGACTTTTGGACCCTTAACATTAGTGAGCCTCTTGGCAATGAAGCGGGGAGGTCGGGGGGGTTGTGTTGCTCAGAGCGTAACAATCACCCAGCAGGGGTTTAAGGTAAGCTGCTAAATGATTTACCCATGTCATTTCTTTTCTTCATTAATGTACTGTATTTGCCACTTGTGGGATCAAGCCTACATTCGGGACTATTTCAGGTTGCCCTTTTTGGTGGTGCTTCCATATTATAAGCAGAGGCGGGATTCACAAGAAGGCAGTGGGGGGTGTGACTGGGTGGCTCAGTCGGTTAAGCATCCGCCTTCAGCTCAGGCCATGCCAGGGTCCTGGGATCAAGTCACACATTGGGCAACCTGCTCAGCGGGGAGCCTGCCTCTCTCTCTCTGTCTCTCTCTCTCTTCCTCTGCCCCTCCACCCTGTTCATTCTCTCTCTCAAATAAAATCTTAAAAAAAAAGAGAGAGAGAAAGAAAAGAAGCAGATGGGGTGGCATGTCGATAAGGAAAGGAGAGAAGATGGAAAACTGAATCTCCAGCTGGGGATCCAAGGAATGAGAAGAATGGCCACCAGCCTAGGAGTGTGGTGCTTCAAGTTATTAGAAATAAAATAAGCACCTGCATGGAGGGAAAACTCCTTTAGGAGTGGAGCCAGGACGTGAGGGGCTGGTTTCTGGTTCCCACGTCCGTGCTCTGTAAACCTACTGAGGCCTGACAGTGCTGGAGAAAAGGGGTGGGAATGAGGTACGTTCTTTAGGAACTGATGGGCTGGCACAGCACCAGTCTTAGCCCTTCTCTCTGGAGCATCAAACCCTGCACAGACACGTCTGTCCCTGAGGTTACATCCCTGGGATGTAAGCCCTGGAGAGAGGGAGAAGCCTCACATCCTGCTCCACCTGGGGCCACACCAGCCGGAACATGGGAGAGTCTGCATAGCCCTCACCACGAGCAGACGCTGGTCCGGACCTCTGGAAGGAGAGCAGAGGCAAAAGACCAGAGGCTCTCACCTTGGGATGGTTGTCATTTCTTCATTCTCAGTTTGTCATGGTCTTACCAAAGCAGTTTTCTGAATAAATTTCTGAATTGTGATGATTTCTGATAGAGTAGTATATCCTAGGGTTTTTTTTTTTTTTAAGATTTATCTATTCATTTATTTGACAAAGAGATAGAAATTACAAGCAGGCAGAGAGGCAGGCAGAGGGAGAGGGGGAAACAGGCTTTCCACTGAGCAGGGAGCTGGATCTGGGGCTCGATCCCAGGACCCTGAGATCATGACCTGAGCTGAAGGCAGCCGCCTAACCCACTGAGCCACCCAAGCACCCCTATCTTAGGGTTTTTTTGATGTTATATCTCACGTTATTCTTCGAAACTTCTTTAAGTTTTGTAGCACCCCTGCCTTTGGATGCATACTAATATGGTTGACGATTGTTGATTGTTTTCCGTTATTTGTTTGGTTGTTATACGTACTACTGTCTCAAGACCTCCTGCTAGGGGATTTATTTATAAAGCATTAAAATGACCAGAACATCCCCAGCAGGAAAAATAGGAAATTAAAAGAAAAAAGAAATCTCCAAAATTCACTCATGTGTCCATGGTGGAGAGGATGCCATTCTACCGATGGAACATGAATTTTAGGTTGTATTTTTCCCATCTGCACTGATGAGACATGCTCTCACCCTAATGTTTCTGTGGCTAATTGAGACCTGTGCTGGATTCCTTATCAGGGATTAGAGTATATTCCTTAGTCCTGGAACATGGTCAGTGTGTCCACACGGGACTCAGAATTTTATATTTTTATCATGCCCTCTCCATATTGCAACCAACCGACTGGATTTCTCCTCATTGGCTGCCTCTCTGCCCAAGTGCGGACAGAGAGAACAGATGGCTGAGGTCACTTGGGGTGAGGGCTTTGCTAGGTGGGTAAGACTAGAAGAGGGAGGGGCGCCTGGGGGGCTCAGTGGGTTAAAGCCTCTGCCTTCGGCTCGGGTCATGATCCCAGAGTCCTGGGATCGACCCCACATCGGGCTCTCTGCTCAGTGGGGAGCCTGCTTCATCCTCTCTCTCTGCCTGCCTCTCTGCCTACTTGTGATCTCTCTCTGTCAATTAAATAAATAAAATCTTTAAAAAAAAAAAAAAGACTAGAAGAGGGACAGCAGCGTTTGCTGTCACCAGGAAGACTAGACAAAGTGCGTACTTGTATTTTCTTTGCACTCTATTTTTGCATTGGACTGTTTAATTCATTTGTACGTGATTTCAGTCTGGCCATACGAGACGGAGGTCCGCCTTCACTGAGTCCCTCGTATGGTTTGCCGTTTGCCCTAATATAGTTCTTTGAATAAAGTAATAGTTCAAATATTAGTGAAAATTTCTCACTAATTGGAAACATCACCTTTACCATAGGCTCATTTTTCATACTTGAGCTTTTTATCGTATGTATACCTGAGTGGTATTTATATTTTTAGTGAGTTTGTTACCCTATGGTCAGAAAGTGAATGAATTCAATTAATTAACGTACAGCATATTAGTTTCAGAGGGAGAATTCAGCGATTCATCAGTTGCATATAACACCCAGGGTTCATCCGATCGTGTGCCCTCCTTCATGCCCATCCCCCACCCTGTGACCCCATTCTCCTCCTCCCCTCCAGCAACCCTCAGTTTATTTCCTGTGATTAAGAGTCTCTCATAATTTGTCTCCCTCTCTGATTCCATCTTATTTTATTGTCCCCTCCCTTCTCCTATGATTCTCTGTTTCTTTTTGTTGTTGTTGTTATTTGTTAGAGAGAGAGCGAGCGAGCACAGGCAGACAGAGAGGCAGGCAGAGGCAGAGGGAGAAGCAGGCTCGCTGCCGAGCAAGGAGCCCGATGCGGGACTCGATCCCAGGACGCTAGGATCGTGACCTGAGCTGAAGGCAGCTGCTTAACCAACTGAGCCACCCAGGCATCCCATATGATCCTCTGTTTCTTCCACCCAGGCGTCCCATATGATCCTCTGTTTCTTAAATTCCCCGTGTGAGTGAGACCCTAGGATAATTGTCCTTCTCTGATTGACTTACTGCAATGAGAAAGATGGAACTAGAAGGTCTTCTGCTTTCTTTTCACTTGCTAGTTTCCTTGATTCAGACTCTGCAATCACTGAGAGATGAGAAGCTGCTCCAGGCTATACATGACCTTCCGCCCAGCAATCTCCCCGCCCAGCAGGAAGTACTCAGGACCTTGGCTCTGCTGCTCACAGGAGATGATGGCCAAGTGAGCCGGGCTGTGATGCTTTACCTGGCCGCAGCCTCCAGAAACGAGCATTTCAGGGAAAAGGTAAAGCCCCAGATCATGGACAGCAAGCCAGAAGCTGGTTTAATTTTCCATCATTTACTATGCATATTTTGCCATCTGTTTTTTACCAAAATAACTTTCTACCTCCTATTAATAATATACATAATTATATATATATACATTATTATATGTAATACTATGTAAACTACAAAAATATACTACAAATATTTGAGCGCCCATAAGTCCAGGCCCCAGAGGGAACTGTTAATAATTTAAGAGTATGTTCCTTCTCATTTTTTCCTATGTATCTGCTCACATATCTGATTAATTGTTTCTTAAATGAGGTCACACTGTTCTGTTGTGTAACTAACTTAACTGTACTATATCACAGTGATTTTTCCTTGTTAGAACATGTTAATCCCCTTCATCTGGTTTGATGGATGACTGTGCATCTCAGGAATACTCCATAATTTATTTTCTCATTCCATATTGATGGGCATTGGTCGAGTTTCCAACTCTGAAAAATACCATGGTGAGCATACATGCAGACATATTTGATGAGTAGTCTAGGGCCAAGTCATCGTGCTACTGACTCAAAGAACAAGAATATTTGTGATTTTAAAAGCTATAGCTGCTCATTGCCAGGGAACAGGCAGTAGACCTCGTCTGTGGCTTTAACTCAATACCATCCCTGGGTAACAAGCATCTGTAGTTCAAGCACACAGGGGCCCTGTACAGGCAGCAGCCTTTGTCCTTGGGGAGCCCTTGACAATCTGAACAATTGTTCTAAAAACTAACTCATGGGTGGCTTAGTCGATTAAGCATCTGTCCTTGGCTCAGGTCACGATCTCAGGATCCCGGGGTCGAGCCCCGCATCGGGCTCCCTGCTCAGCTCCTCCCTCTCCCTCTGCTGCTCCCCCTGCTCATGCTCTCTCCCTCAAATAAATAAAGTCTTAAAAAATAAAAAATAACTCATGCCAATCCTCAGACCAGGTCAAGAAAATTAAATTTGGCCCCTTCTTGTCCTGGGAAAGGTCAAATGTTGAACTCTGAGAAGGGCTTAGCTTTTCTAAGGCATTAGCTAAACTAGGGAACGGTGGGATGTTTGCTTCTCCAGCTCAGCTCTCATCGTTAGGTCTCGGATTCATTTCTCACGCATGAGCCTCACTAACTGAAGACAGCTTCGGTGGCACACTGGTTAAGAGGTGTAACTTAGATACCACAGATACCACCTAGAAATGTATGACCCCATTATATGTTTATAAAAATTTTTTTTTAATTTAAATAAAAGGAAAAAAAAGAAACGTATGACCTGCCCTCCCCAAACCTTGAGTTCTTTCCATGTTTTTGAATATGAAACAGCAAAAGTTAGTACATTAATTCTGTACCACCGATGTGAAAGGCTAAAGCTATACACAACTACTTCTGTGAGAGCTGGCGTTTCTGTAAATTTCGAACCTTCGGAAACCCTAGCCATTAAAACAAACTGAACGCCGTATGTAGGTTCATTTTTTATGCTTCTTACCCACTCCAAAACCTGCACCCAGATACGTGGGAAATATTTATTCTTTTGTCTGTTGGGATGTTGTTGTTGTTCCTCTAAGCATGTAGGACCCCGCAGAGGGGATGCTTACTACGTTACAAGGCGATGGGAACGTCTTGCTTTCCAGGGCGCCTCCTATTTGCTTCCCAGAACTCTTACCAAGCTGAGTCTCCCGGCTGTCACCCTTTCTTGGGCAGCTGTTCAAACTCCAATGAGCAAGAAGATGCTGGCTTGTTCTCTGAGATCATATGTCTCTGCAAGGCCAAGGGAAGGGCCAAATGCTTTCTCGAGCCGGGAAACAGTGCCCACTTCTGCTCAAGCCAGCAGAGTTTCAGGCCTCCTGCTCCAAGGGACAGTGTGGTCCAGAAGTCTTATCCAAAGATCCTACTACCAGGGGTGGATGACCTGGGTCTACATCCAGCACTTGAGCCCTCTGGAAGCATTGTTATAATGCAAACACGCCTGAGAGCAAGGACCATTTAAGCTGTTATGGGCCATTTAAGCCTGGAACATACGGTTTGGGGACTGGTTAAATTTTGGTGTGGTGATTTAACCTTGGAGGCTCTTGGGAGGGGTACCAGAGGGAAATGGAGGAAAAGAGAGAAGCTTTATGTGCTCACATTTGATGAGAACCATGCACAAGCCAAAGTGAAATGAGATATTTAGTATCATTATTAATTCATAACAACCAAAAAGTGGAAATAATCGAAATGCCCCTCAGATGACGAGTACACAGCCAGATCTCTCCTTCCAGTGGGGTCTCATTCAGCCTAAAAGGAACGAAGTGCTGCCACAGGCTGCCACACGGATGCACGTGAAGCCGTCAGGCTGACAGAAAACATGGGACATAAAAGGCCACGTATCATGTGTTGCATTCCCACAAGATGTCCAGACTAGGCGAATGCACAGAGAGAGAGAGAGCAGAGGGTGCCAGAACTCGACGGAGGAGCAATGGGAGGCACTGCCGACGGGCTCAGTGATGAAGATGATCCGGAACGTGGTAGTGATGATGACTTCTGAGCACACAAGAAACCACCTAGTTATATGCTTTAAAGGGTGAAAATTGTGAATGTGAATTACATCTCCATTTCTTAAGAGTGCGGATTGTTCTAGAACTGAGGAAACAGGCCATGTTGAATCCCAGCTGTACGCCGTGTCATGAGGAACACATCACCAAATGGCTGGTGACAGTGTCAAGCTCTTTCATCTGGGCACTGTGGTGTCATCACATCTGATGGCCGTTCACTAAGTGTAAGTATCATTCTAGGTGCTAAGAATTAAATAGATTTAAAAAAACAAAAAACCGACAAACCAAAAGAGACTCTTAATGTCATAAAACAAACTGAGGGGGGTCGGGGGGAAAGGGGTTGGGAGAGAGTGGTGGGGTTACATTATATGTTTAAATAAAGCTTAAATTAAAAAAAAAAAAGGAAAGAAAAAAAAAAAAAAAAAAAAAAAAGAAGGGGCACCTCGGTGGCTCAGTCGGTTAAGCATCTGTGTCTTGCCCATGGCTCCGGTCATGATTCCACGGTCCTTGGATTGAGCCCCACTTCAGGCTCCATGCTCAGCGGGGAGTCTCCCTCTCCCTCTCTCTCTGCCCCTCCCCCCTAAAATAAACAAACAACTCTTTAAAAAGACAACCAAAAACCAAGGTCTTCACCTTTAGGGAGCTCAACAGACATGGAGTCACTGTTGTATCTTTCCCCTATAAACAATTATATGAATACTCGGATGTATAGAAGAATAAAAGTAATCCTACAGCTCTGTTTATGGAGGACTTACTTTGTGCCAGGACCCGTTTTCAATCCTTGAGCCATGTCACCACACCGAGCGTTTACAAAGCCCCATGAGTGGCCTATTATTCCAACCAATTTGCAGATCAACAGACCAAGGCACAGGAAGTTGAGTAAAATGTCAAAATCCCACGTGAGCAAGTGGAGAGGCGTATTAGAAAGATGGATACTTATAAACCCAACTGTATGTAAGTAATGATAATTAGCTTGATAAGAAGCAAGGAAAATGTGGGTCATAGGAAATCAGAGAGAAGATGGCAGAGAGCCGGTCACATGGTGGTTGGTGAAGCAGGGCCTGGTTCTCCAACCAGTTTTGAAGATCTTCAGGAACAAGATCTGTCCAAAGGGGAGCCAAGCTCAAGGGTTCCCTGTGCAGAGGACGGCTGCCAGGCACATCTGGGAGAGTGGCAGGAACAGCAGGCAGCTGGAGGGAGTCGGGAGCCGACTTCATAGGATCTGGAAGAGTCCAGGAGGAGGCAGGCGTTCCACGTCGATGCTGGGCACAAAGGAAGAAGGGAGGCCTCTGCTCTTCTGAGAGAGGGGCTGCTGGCTGCACGCCTGGAGGATGCCATGCACTCTGGAAGATGGGGTCTCTTGTCATCAGGTGCTGGGAGCAGAAATGGAGGGGTGGTGACCACGCACGAAATCAAGACCTTGACGAGACATGTGGCCGTGGAAATAGATCTAAGAAATCTAAGGCACTGAGAACGACATGAGCTTGGTTAAAACAAGAACTCATTTTTACATTGAGGTTCATATAGCAGACAGACTCCCGTCACGCCACATCCTTGCCTCCTCCGCTCCGTCCTGCTGGAATGTCATCTTCCCCCTAAGCTTCCCAGCTGACATCTAACCCTTCCTTCCTGGCCCAGTCCACACATCCCTTTCCTGAACCTGCCCTGGGAACTGTAGAAGGTGACTGTTTTCCACGGGACTTGCCTGGCCTCGCGAGGCTTTCCACGGGGCTGACACATTTCTTCTCCGCCTGCCTTCTAAACCCTCCTAGCACTTTCCCTAGTCCTCAGGGTCCCTGGAAAGCTGCAAACGTAACTTCGTATCTTCCAACTTCAGATTCCCCAGGGCCGGTGACCTGGTGAAATATAAGCAATTAATGTATTCAATTAAGAGATAGCTCTTTTAGGGATGCCTGGGTGGCCCAGTGGGTTAAGCTGCTGCCTTCGGCTCGGGTCATGATCCCGGCATCCTGGGATGGAGTCCCGCATTGCATCGGGCTCTCTGCTCGGCAGGGAGCCTGCTTCTCCCCTCCCCTCTCTGCCTGCCTCTCTGCCTACTTGTGTGATCTCTATCAAATAAATAAATAAAATCTTAAAAAAAAAAAAAAAGATAGCTCTTTTAATAAACACGAATTTTAATGCCTTTTTTTTTTTTTTTTTTTTTTTTTGCTGTGAAGGTGGTGTGACCTGTCTTATTTATAGGGATACGGCTAAAACTTACAAATGGGGTCCCTCCCTCTCTTTCAGGCCTTGCTCTATTACTGTGAAGTGCTGACCAAGGCAAACCTCCAGCTCCAGAAGGCAGCTTGTCTGGCCCTGAAAAGCCTGCAGGTAAAACCCAGCCTCAGAGGCCCCAGCGGGTCAGCTGTGAGCAAGTCTAGGCCAAGGACACGGAGCAGCTCTCTTCCCGTGTTCCCAAGCACGGGGGTTAGCAGCATGTCCTACTTCCTTTGCTGTGTAAACTGTGTATTCGTTTGCGGATATTTTTGTTCATTTTCCTTTTCCTTTTTCTCTTTTTTAAATTCTGTATTTAAATTCAGTGTAGTTAACATGTTACTAGTTTGAGAGGGAGAGCTCAGTGATGTGTCAGTTGTGTAATACCCGGTGCTTATTACATCCCGAGCCCTCCTTCATGCCCGTCGCCCCGTTACCCCACCCCCCACCCACCGCCCCTCCGGCAACCCTCAGGTTGTTTCCAGTGATTAAGAGTCACCTATGGTTTGTCTCCTCTGATCTCGTCTTGTTTATTGAGTGTTTACGGTTCCACAGAAGGACAGACGGTGGGACAGACAGTGATTATAAGGCCTAGGAGGCTGGGGCCGGGGCCAGAGCAGCACATGGCTGGGAAACGTGACCTGGGCTGACCAGGGGAGTCTTCACAGAGGAAGTGGTGTCTTAGAGCAATGGGCCAAGTAAACGCTTAAGGGCCAGAACCCTGTCTTGTTCATCACAGAGTCTTCCATGCCTGGTGAACTGCCCGGTTCAGAAAGTGCTGGATGAATGAGTGATAAACACCCAGATGAGTTCCCACCACCCACCCTGGCTCTGCGCCTCTGTTTTGGTCTCTAAGCTAAACATTAGGAATTGTCCCATTAGCGCTGTGTGGGGAGCAGGGAGGCACAGCGGAAAGGACTCCCAGGAGTGGGCTCTCCTGGAGAGGCAGCCTAGTCGGTCGGCTTCCTCACGCCTGAGTCCTCTGGGAAATGGGGGACTTAGCGGATGGTGGGGGCTCCGTGCCAGGAAGGTCAGGTACTGCACGTCCTGGCGGACACCAGGAGACTGGGTGGGGGCTGGGTGACATGGCCCTACTGTCCCCTCGAGCTGTGGGGTACTGCGCCCTCTGGGAGCCCAGAAACAAGTGTCAGCACTGTCTCACCACCTTCTCCCTGCAGGCCACCGAAAGCATTAGAATGCTGGTGACGTTGTGTCAGTCCGACACCGAAGAGATCAGAGACGTGGCCTCAGAGACCCTCTTGTCCCTCGGTGAGTTCTTTTTACCCACTTGTTTCTCTCCGGCATTCGGGGGGAAGCGGCAGGAAAGGTGCCGGGTGCACTGTTGGAGCGGTTTCCCTCTGTGGACTCTCTGCTCACACTCACACACACAGCGTACGTCACACACACAGGGTATGTCACACTCGCACACACAAGGTATGTCACACACACATGGGGTATGTGACACACACACAGGGTATGTGACACACACGGGGTATGAGGAACTGGTCAATGTCCATGTTGCTTCAATGGCCTGTTCTCACCACCTGGGTGTTGAGGGTGAGGTCGCTCTCTGGAGCCCTTCTAGATAGATCCGGGTGTGCACTCTCTGAAGCTGTGAGGCGGAGGCAGTAGTCAGGAATGCTGCTGGGACGGCAAGGCTGGGCTGGCACTTGCGGGGCAGGGGGGCCGTGAGTGGATGACATTGTGGGGCTGTGCCCCCAGGAATGCCTCACCCCCTGCTTCCAGGGCCTCGCCCTGGCTCTCCTACGACCCCCTGGTTGCCCCCTGGGCCAACGCCCACCTGAGCCCTGACACCAGAGAGAAGTGAAGTGTTTCTTTCATTCTGGAATATCCAGATAAATCTCCCCTTCACGTCACTTGGGAAAGCTTCATGCCTACCGAGCTGCATACATTTACTCCTGCAGTGGAGTGCAGAGGGTGGGGAGAAGCTTTCTTACTCCTGCCCCAAAGAGATTTGTTGTTTTAATCCTACACCTGCTCTTAAGGTGTAAATACCAGACTCCCGAAAGTCCTAAATCTAATCCACTCGATAATACTTGTTGGAAAAGAGCCAGTCTGGCTTGACTAGAGTAGCTTAATAACATAAGGGAGACTCTCCGGGCCTTTATAATGGCCGTGAGACCCCATCCATTTTGAGGCATCCTTTCTTACGGTTACTGGTGTAATAACACTTCCTTCTGCTACTGAGTATGTCGTCTGCTGTGAAGAAATCCCAGCCAGCATCTGCTGGTTTAAAGGATGAGACCGTTATTCCTTACGGCGGTTTTAGGCATACAGATTATTTAATTCCCTAAAAATGTGCCCAGGGTGTTATTAGTTCGAGGTTCCTTTATCCCTTCATGCTCTGAAACAATGATGCAGGTAAGCCCGGCATTAGTAACGCAGAGCCAGCAGAGCCAGCAGAGCCTGCAGTCCAGTGCCAGAGGAAGAAGCCGGTCCCTGCTGGGTGTGCCCCGAGATTCCCTTCAGCTGCACCCCTAGCAGCATCTCCGGGAGGCTGGGACGCAGTATCACCCGTGCCTCACCTTGCCTTTTTATTTAATTTAATTATGTATTTCACAGTGAGAGAGAAAACACGAGCAGGGGGAGTGGCAGAGAGAGAGGCCAAGGGACAGGCAGAGAGAGAGGCTGAGCAAGGAGCAGGATGTGGGCCTTGATCCTGGGACCCTGGGATCATGACCTGAACCAAAAGCAGATGCTTAACCAACTGAGCCACCCAGGTGCCCCTTCACCTTGGCTTTTCACCTGTGTGGGTCCCCCAATCCCTGCACCCCCTCACACCACCAGCTAGTGGTCCTCAACTCCAGCTGAGCATTCGGACCACCAGGGAAACTTGAAGATAGACCCATGCCCAGGCTCTGCTTCCAAAGATGCTGTTTCCATTGGCCTGGGCCCCGGGACTGTTACAAGCCTCCAGATGATTCTAATATGTAAAACGTTTGAACTCAACAGTTAGCCAAGGTATCCGGGGCGTGTGCCCGTGTGGGAGGGCTTGGTGGGAAAAGGCCCGACTCAGGCCCTCGGTCTCTGTCTCCCCCTGTCATCACCTGAAGAGTGCTGTATTCAGTGTTTTATGTATCAGGGTTTTGGGTAAATATTTTGTTTCGAATACAGGGTTCTACTCCAAAGCAATTTAAAAAGGTGAAAAAAAATAGCATTTGCCTCAGAAAAGTCAAGGCATGCAGAAACAGTCAACAGAGATCTCTAAAAACTGGTGGCCTTTGCCTAGAGAAGAATTCAACATGTTCTTTGAAATGTAGGCAAATCCCTACTTTTCCATCTGATGTATTACTGAAAGGCTTAAAGGTACCACCCATAAACGCAAAAACAAACTTTTGGTTGATCGAGAGGCTTCTGTTTCCAGAGACTACAATATATTATAAAACCCATAATTACACTCCTTTTCAAAAACCCACTAACATCAATCTATTCCCAGAATTTCATGAATCTTTTTAAATTTTTTTTCTTCGCAATGAACTTGTGATTGAGCATAACCCATTAGTCCCATCTTTGTTCCTCTGGTGTTAAATGCATGAATGCCTGCTTCTTATTGCTACTTGCCTGTGATTTCCACTGCACCCTGCCCCCCATTTCCTAATCATTGTTTTAGATAGAAAAACCGGAACGAAGTATTCAAATAATTTGCAAATAAATGTCTTCCGTTCTAGGTGACAACTGACAGAAGTGACCTAGCCCAGCAGGGGTCCTTTGCAAAGACTAATGTTTAAGCTCAAGTGTGAAAGCCTAACTTTGGCTTTTATAAAAGACCGTTTAGGTATGCCAGCTATGTCATGTAAAAAAAAAAGTCCAGTAGAGGTTTCATGCTTTGAAGTCAAGGACCAGCCATACTGAAATCCCTAACACTCTTAAAATATACTCTGTATGACTTCTCAGGAAGAAATTTATTATGCAAAGTTATGGCCATCAAATGCCCGTAGAGCTTCTGTTTCACACCCTGGCATTCTTTTAGTCTCTGGCATTCCCTCAAAAGTTCTTGCTTGTTCCATAAAGGATAAAAGAGACAAACCCAAAAAGCAGACTCTTTTAACTCTAGAGAACACACTGCTGGTTACCAGAGGGGAGGTGTGTGAGAGAAGGGGGGAAGAAGGTCCTGGGTCCTGGGAGCCTGCTTCTCTGTCTTCCCTCCGCCCATGTTCTCTCTCTCTCTCTCTCTCTCTCTCAAATGAAATACTTTTCAAAAAATAACATATAAAAAAATTCTTGTTCATTTAAACATCACTTAGAAAACAACGTAATTAAGAATCTCAGAAGATGGGGCACCTGGGTGGCTCAGTGGGTTAAGCATCAGATGCCTTCGGCTCAGGTCATGATCTCAGGGTCCTGGGATCGAGACCCGCATCAGGCTCTCTGCTCAGCAGGGAGCCTGCTTCCCCCTCTCTCTCTGTCTGCCTCTCTACCTACTTGTGATCTCTCTCTCTGTGTGTCAGATAAATAAATAAAATCTTAAAAAAAAAAAAAAAAGAATCTCAGAAGATGGTTTCCTTACCTAAAGTTAACATTAGCGAAATAGAACGATCCATTTCCAAACACCTGGTATCGTTATCCTGAGCGATGAATAAGAAAGTTACGTCCCAGCTGCTATTCGTTTTGATGTTCTGTGTGCAGGAGAAGACGGGCGGCTGGCGTATGAGCAGCTAGACAAATTCCCTCGAGACTGTGTTCCCGGTGGAGGACGCCATGGGACCGAAGTTGCTACGGCTTTTTAAGGAACTCTCCCCGACAGCTGTCCTCCCGAGTGGCCCCGTTCATCAAGCTGGTGCTGGGATCGAGCTGGAATGCTTACGACTTGAAGCATTCTGCTGAGGGTGTCTGGAAATTCACATGTCATAGATGGAATTCAAAATCGCGTTTCCCAGAACCCGGCTGCCTTTCCTTCGGCCAGTCGAATCGAGCTGTGTGTTGCTCTGTACATTATACTGTCGATTGCGTCTGACCACACTTAGTAGAGGAGTCCATTTATCTCACACGTATGGATCTTTAAATTGGCCATCTTTGTACTTTCTTGGAGGTTCTTCCAGCAGCCTAAAATAGTCACCTGATGCTTTGATGCCTGTCCTACGCCGTGCAGTTTTTCTCTGTCGTGTTCTCAGGGTTGAGTGGCCCCGTTAGCTACCTAATTTCACCTTCATGCAAAGCACAAAAAAAGAGTTTCTTCAAATAAAAGTTTGCCTGCAGAACTTGGTAAACGTGACACATTGTAAGAGGTTAATGTTTCTTTTCATTTCATTTTCCTCAAGCCTCCACTACTTCTTTTGTTTCTTTTCTTCATCCTGAAAATCCCAAAAGCACGTTTCCATGATGGTTAAAAGACAGGTGGATGACGAAGAGCTACCTTATGGAGATTATCCCCGTACTCCTTAAAAAAACACATTCAAAGTTCAAGCTTTTTTAAACAAGAGCCATTTTTTTTTACGATACTTTTACAATAGAGATATTTTGCTGCTACAACCAAACGAAATCAGAAGTCATGGATTCAGAAAGCTGGGATGCTGTTTCAAGTAGAAGAACTTGGAAGCTGGAGGACTCTTAATGGGGTGAGAGCAGAAGGATGATCCAAACCATCCGTGCTTCTGCAGGAATTGCCATGAGATTAGGAAGAAGAACGCCCCGAGGGACGTCGCTGCCCCCAGAGAAATCCTTCATCCCTGGGTGGGATCTCTTGGCCAAATCATTAAAATAACAGCTTCCTGTCTTGCTTCCCTATCAGGGTAGCAAGCCCACTAAATAAAGGACAAGACCACTCAGTAGCTTTTCTTCCTCTTAAGAGTAGACAAGGTGAGATATGCCAAGATCTCAAAATAATATGTGTGTTATTTAAACTGTGCAGTATCAACCGTATTCTGGACGTGTTTGTACAAAATATCATGAGGTGTCGTTTTAAATATTTACATTTTAGCAAGACTTTAAAAGCAACTCGTATTCCATTGTAAAGTACAAATTGTTGTGGTGTCTGGCTGGCTCAGTTGGTAGAGCACGTGACTCTTGATCCCAGGGTCATGAGTTGGAGCCCCACATTGGGCGTAGAGCCTACTTAAAATTAAAAAAAAAAAAAAAAAAGTAAAAATTGTTTGCCAGCCTTCCTGGCAAATAGTTCTTTCAACTGTGAAGTTATAATGTGTGTATATATTTGTATATTTATAAATATTATATATATACATACATCTTTCATCTTAAAGTTACACTGTACAGTCTATAGTTAGTATATATAGTCTATAGTCTATGTTAAATGTTGAAATGATTCTTTTTATAGAAATTCAAATCACATGTTACAGAGATTTTGTTTGGTTTGTTGGGTATTTTTTTTCTAATTTTTTGAATATTGCATGAGTAATTCCATATCTTTTGTATTCATTTCTGCATTTTATTTTTGCTCGAAAGGGTGCTTTTAGTTTTGTGGCATTTGTATCCATCACTTTCAATCATGTAAGTTAAAATAAAAATTATTTTTGAATTATTAGTCTCATGTGCTGAGTCTGCTCTACATTTTTCCCATGCCTTCCTTAAACTGGCATTGCTACAACATGGTACACCTCGTGCTCAACCTGTATTTGTCCTTATCTTGAAATTCCTTCACTTTTAAATGGGGATCATAATATTTCCCTCTCAGATTTGTTGTAAAGCTAATGGAAGAAAAAAGAGCTGTGTTTCTGAATTGTGCTATGTATGAGCAGAGACGTGAGCCCCCAGAGGATGAAAGAGCCTTCATTCACGTGTGTCCCATTCGTGTGTGTCCCTAGCTTGAGCCCTACCGGCATCACCACAGACGGGCCTCTTGCATTCAGCTGTGAGCATAAGTGCTCACCGACTAACATTAAATACCAGTGATTGCTTTTCCTGAGTCAGCAGAAAACCAGAGAAAGGGAGCAGCAACAGGCTTGGAGAGGAAGACCAGGAAGTCTGACTTGGACACCCTATATTTGAGAAGCCTGTTAGACAACTAGATGGTGGGCAAGTTGGTGACTGACTGTGTTTGGAGTTCAGGTGAGAAATCCAGTTAGAAATAAAATTGAGGGCGGGGGGTGCCGCTGGCTGGCTCTGTCGATGGAGCGTGTGACTCTTGATCTTGGGGTCTTGAGTTGGAGCCCCATGCTGGGTGTGGAGATACTTCAAGATAAAATGTTTGAGATAGATACATATATTAAATTGAGAGTTTTCGGCATATGGATGGCACTAGAAAGCCATGAAAACTGGCTTATTTTATCTGGGAAGTATTGATCGAAACAAAGAGCCTACAAGGCCTGAGCCTTGGGACGCTCTACTATTTAGAGGTCATAAAGAGGTGGTACCAGCAAAGGAAAATGGAGGGTGGCAAGCAGGAGAAAAATCAAGTATGACAGCTTAGAAGTTAGGCAAAAAAAGCTTCTCTAGGAATAAGTGTCTAATGCCGAAGACTGAGAATTGGATTCCACAGAACGAAGGTCGTCAGTGACGCTGACCAACAACCCCAGTAGATTCATGGGTTGGAAATCTCTCTTAGGAGTACATCCAAGAGAGGATGGAAGAATATTTGAAATGGTGAGTATGACAACTCTTTGAAGAGTTTTTGTATAAAGGGGGGCAGAGCAATAACTCGGTAGAGAGGTTATATGAGGTCAAGTAAGTGTTTTGTGGGGGCACCTGGGTGGCTCAGTGGGTTAAAGCCTCTGCCTTCGGCTCAGGTCGTGATCCCAGGGTCCTGGGATCGAGCCCCGCATCGGGCTCTCTGCTCAACAGGGAGCCTGCCTCCTCCTCTCTCTCTGCCTGCCTCTCTGCCTACTTGTGATCTCTGTCTGTCAAATAAATAAATCTTTAAAAAAAAGTGTTTTGTGTTTTTTTTTTAAATGAGAAAACATACAGCCTGCTTGTTGATGAAGCAAACGATGCAGTCACAACAGAAAAATTAGCTAAGGCCAGAGAAGGGCCATAGAGCAATCTCCCTGAGTCGGCCGAGGGGTGGCTGTAATGTGCTGGATGAATGGATCAGTACAGGACATCGGTGACGTGGAGAAAAAGTCGGATTACGTGACAAACAGAACAGGGATAATCCTACGGAAGGAGGTTCAGTGAGCGCAGGCAATGTCCTAGCAGGCGCTGTCCAAGCAGAGGTGCAAAGGGAGGAATGCGCCTCGTGTGTGTAAGGAGAAACCAGTGTGGCCGAAGCTGTCATGCTACACACCAGAGAAGTGAAGGAAACTTGGTATAGCGGAAATCATAGACCGCCTTCGATGCCAGCCTGAAGAATCAAGGCATCCCTGGTTCCCCCTGATTGGTGTATTCCATTCTCCAGGGTTGCTAAGTGATGTATTCCAGAGTTCTTGACTCTGAACTTCAGCTGCTGCCAGCCACAGGCCCTTTTCACGCCATGGCTAAGACCCGTGCTTATGTGCATTGCTGGATGTGGATTTGCCATTATTTTGTGGGGCTGTATCGGCGCCTGCAGAAGTTCTGGAATGTCACCGTTAACCACTTTTTTATGAAGGAGAAGGAGGAAGAAGATGTCCCTTCAGTTGAGAGTATTTTTCACAAAGAAAAAATCGTGGTGCTTGGCCATTTATTAAAGAATGAATCTCTAGCCATTGAGAAGAGGGCTCAAGCTGCGTATAGAATTGGACTTCTGGCCTTCACAGGTACGGACTGAACCAGCTGGGCTAACGTAGCCCTTTGGAAATCTTTTTGCTTATTATAATACTGTAAGTTAGTGATTTTTCAGAGCTCTGGTCTTAAGATGCCAGTGACATTTCCTTTGCCTACATTTTTAGTTCTTTGTCTTTGTACAACCAAAGACATTGACCATTTTCTCTTCGAGGATCTCTTGTTTTGAAAGAGGGAGACCATCAAATAAATGACTAAGAATTTTCCCACTTTTATTAGCTAAAACGTATATACCGAAATTGCTCAATGAAGTTCTCATTGTTATGTAAAAATAATCAGAGAATGTGTACTGAGCTGATGTAACTGCAACCTAGTGATACGCTCTCAACACAGTAAAACCGCTTGGTAGTTTTTTTTTATCTCGTAAAAATGCATCACACAGAAACTCCCTTAGAAAAATCATTACGAGCTTAATGCTATTAAAACACCTACCCGGAAAGACTGTCAGTACCTCGGTGAAAAGCAACCGTTAATGTATGTTCTGCCAGAAAGTTAAATGCTAAACCGCTTAAACACACAGCACTCTCGGGTTTAAACTCACTCCACGTTTTCTTTTTTCTAATAAATTTCAGGATATACAATGAAATTTTATTGATAATCTTCAGCAACGCGTCTCTTGATTAGAAGCTCTGGCTAGTAGCTCTGAGTTTCAGAGATAAACTGATCTCTCTCTCTTTTTTTTTTAAGCAGATTCCCTGCTGAACAGGGAGCCCAATTCAGGACTCCATTCCAGACTCCAGGATTATGACCTGAGCCAAAGGCAGTCGCTTAACCAACTCAGCTGCCCCGGGCGCCCCTAGACTGATCTCTTTTTTAATGGGCAAATGAGTTACCTAGATGGAGTTTGATAGACTACGTTTTTCAAATGGTGTCCTGGAGAGAAAATATTTACCGTTTGCACGGACCGAGGGGTTCCCAGGGGCCAGAATGCGTGAGACCCACTGGCATAGAGCTAGAAGGAAGACAGGACACTCCCGTGGGAAGGAAAGGGAAATGGCGCCCACTGCTTGAGAAGGCCAGGTGCCTGTTTAGCCTTATTCACCATTTGGGGGAAGAGCTGGCTATTTACAAAAGGGCCAGAATTCCTTAACTTGATGTTATGTAGCTTTAGTTATGCTGGTGGGAAGCAGGGAAGGGCTTGTGCCCAGGCTTCAGCAGAAGCTTTATCGTTGGCTCCAATATCCTTGGGCCTGTGGGACTGTGGTGGTACCAGTAAGAGAAATCCAAGCCCTGTCACAACTCCCGCCACCAGAACTTGGCAAACCGCAGCAGCTACTCCCCACCATGTAAACAGTCTTCAGCCTATGTTTTCTTGGCTGTATCTTCTTGGGGTTTGAGATTTGAACGAGGGCAATCTGGGGTTCAGGTGTATGATGAACGTAGAGTCTAGGACCAGGTTGGGTCAGAAACCAAAGCAAGGAAAATCTCGTCAGGTCACGTGGGTCCCGATCTGTAGGCGTCGGGCTGAGAGGTGAGAAACCAGACAGAACGGGACAGCAGTGGACAACAAGTCATGAAGAACCTCTTTCTCTCATCCATCAGATCCTGCTGGTTGTGAAGGGCAGCGTTCGGGTTTCCTTTCGTTTGCTTTAATACTCTGGTATTTTCCAAGTACTGATGACAGGGTCAGGAAGCAGACCGTGAGGGAGCACGGCCGGTTCTGTTCACCTTCAGATACTGACCCCTGCGTGCTTGAGTAAGGGAACGAGGGAGCAGCCTTGGGCAGGCAGGGAATTTCCAGCGCTTTGCCTATTTTTTGCTTTTCAACACCCCTTTCCATGTCCACAGCAGCACAGCAGGGGGAGGGGAAAAAAGGAAAATGCAGAGGAGTCCAAGGATCAGTGCACAGCAAAAGGCATACGGAGGCATCACCACCCAGATGTCCGGGGCTCGTAGATAAACCAAATACTTCTGAAGTGCAAATGCTTGTTTTGCAGGAGGACCGACTGCTGGGAAGTTCGCCACTGAGTACATGAAGGAAGTGGCTCGCTTGTTGAGAGATCGCGAGATGCTGCCCAAGGCCAAGGTCTTGCTGCTGCAGAGTGTGGCCTGTTGGTGTTACTTGAACCCGGTGAGCCAGAAAAGAGCCAAACGTTTGGACTTTATTCCCATCCTCACTGAGATTTTTGAGGACAAACTCGACTCCACCGTCAAGAGTGAAATAAACAGCAGCCTCCTCGTTAAATTTTGGACTTGTTACGTGCTCTCCGTCATGACGTGCAATAACCCGTCTTGCATTAAGGAGCTTAGAGGCTACAATACCCTGAAATACCACTTGCAAATACTGGCCACTGAGAACTGGTCTGGGTGGCCTGAGAATTTCGCGGAGGTGCTGTATTTCCTAGTTGGTTTTCACAGGAATTAATGTCTCTCGAGGCAGGTGCCCAATGCAGCCGACTAGGCTGCTGCGTTAGCCTGGAAAGTGGAAATAAACGGATAGAAAGTCGATACAGTCTTCTTCGGGGTTTCCTGTTAGGTAGTTAAGAAATTCTGTAAAAATTTTCAACAGTTACTGGAAAAACGAAACATATGAGAAGCGCCACTGGTTAAAAGGGCCTCATAAGAATCAAGTTCATAGTATGGGAATTCACTGAAAGTTGAGGTGTGTGTACCACTGTTAGGAGCTACGGTATGTTTGGGGGTTATTAGATGACATTAAGCCAAGGCACCTAGAAATGCCGAATCCTAACCCAACCCACAGCTCCCCCTCGTGGAGGACACTCTCACCGCACCTGTATCCTTTCAGCCTTAGCGATTTCAGGGCCCGCCCTCCAGCTGCCGCCCCTTTGGCAGAGAGAGGTTCTTCTGGCTGCCAGAACGTGATCTCGTTGTAGGTGGGGCGGCTGGAAGTTTGGGGGAATTAACACTTCAGAAAAGCAGCCCTCAACTCCCCTGATCGAGCTCCAGATGGAGATGGGGAGCCGAGCCTTCCGACGCCTAGACAGCCTGAAGGTAGGCTCTTGGGTTTTCCTACAAAGACGTGTACCCGCCGCCCTATCAGTTCTGTTAGGGACTACGTAGCTCAAAACCTGCACTTGACTTCGGTGTTCCCCAGGCTCGTGAAAAATTATTGCAAAAAGTAGTATTCATCGCAAGTGCCTAAGGGACGGGCTCCTGTGGTTTCTCCAGCTACACTAAGAGGCACCGCTCGCTGACGTTGCAGTCGTCGTAGGCTGAACTGGGTACTTTCCTTTGTCACAAACTAGCTTTGACTCCGCTGGGCTTCAACCTCACGCTTCCAGCTCACCCTGAGAGCCTGTGAAACAGGTGGTGTGGTTCTGGGATCCACGCTTGTATTTATTCAGGAATGCTGAGGGGGCCTCGAATCACACCATGGATTCCCGGGCATCTCGGGGGACGTGTCCTCAGACCTTCAACCAGGCGGAGCTGTGTTCTGCTCAGCGACCGTATGTTCTCATCCGTGCTGGATTCTGTGAGCTCAGAGTTTCTCCAGCTAGAATCCCATTCATTTGTGGTGGTAGAGTAAAGGTTGGAAATTGGAAGTCCCATTGAGAGACTGGGTCAGGGTGAGAAATTGCTTTTTTAAAAGATGCTTTTTAAATTATATTTTAATGTACTTCAAAGTAATGCATGACTTAAAAACTCAAATAATGCAAGGCCTCTGGTGGAGAAATAGCAGTCCCCGAGCCCCGTCCTGAGTTACACTCCCAGAGGTAACCGTTGGAATTCTTTTGGCTGTTTCTTCTGGTATTTGCTTACCTCCATAGTTCTAAATACTTCGCATACATTGCTAATTTTTTTAAAGATTTTATTTATAAGAGAGAGAGAGCAGGAGCGTGCAAGCAGGGGGAGCTTCAGAGGGAGAGGGAGAATCGGGCTCCCCACTGAGTGGGGAGCCAGACACGGGGCTCAATCCCAGGGGTGCATGACCCGGAGCCAAAGGTAGACACTTAATGATTGAGCCACCCAGGTGCAACTTATACATTGCTAATTTTTTTTTTCAATTTTAGGTATTTTTCCTTTTATTTCTTAATAGGACAGATAAGGACTTGGGGTTCTAACCCTGCCACTCCTCTTCCTCTCTCAAGAATAATTGTGCCATCATTGGAAGAGGCATTATCTGGGACGCCTGGGTGGCTCAGTCGGTAAAGCGTCTGCCTTCGGCTCAGATCATGATCCTGGGGTCCTGGGATCGAGCCCCGCTTTGAGCTCCTTCCTCAGCGGGAAGTCTGCTTCTCTCTCTTCTTGTTGCTCTCTCTCTCTCAAACAAATAAATAAAAATCTTTTAAAAAGATCCATTATATCACGGTTAACTACCTATGTAACTTGTTAATTAAAACAAATAGGAATATTTCAGTATTTTTCATGGCTAAGTTGTATCGTGTAGTATGATTTTCTTCTTTCTACACCTCTGTTTTCCCTGGAGTCTTGTTTCTTTGTTTTGTGGCTTCAGTTTCACTAATTGATTCCCACTCTCCAGAGCTGTTCACCACTCTCAGTAGTTTCACATGGAGGCAGTGTCAGCTCTGGCTTCCTCTCGAAGGCCACCCATGGTCGCGGAGCCCTCCATGCTCTTGTTCCGATCTGGGCCTGCCACACCGCTGACACATATTTTAGGGTTTCCCTTCCACACCCAGGGATCCCCACTGCCCCTCCTACGTAGGACCCTCTGTTTCTACTATTGCTTTCCTTTTTTGGTTCACACCCAATTTGAATTTGGAGCAAGTTTTCCACTAGTTTCCTCAGGAAGAATGATGAAGAGATAAATTTTTGGAGATCTACCCTGTCCCACGATGTGTTCTTCTTGAGTGATCACGGACGTCAGCCTGGCCTTTGACCCTGGAGGAGCCCCAGAGGACATGGAAGCCTCTCTCCTCAGAAGGGAAGAGCCAAGCTGAGCTCACCCCGTTTATTTTCCCCGACGCCTTCAGTCAGCGAGGACACTCACCTCTGCTGAAGCCAGCTTCGCACTCCTGGGAGAAAACATCAGATTTAGTAAAGTCGCAGCTTCTTCTGTATCTTTCCAGAGGTATTCTATCTATATATACGAGAAAACAGACCTCTATCCCTTTTCTTAGTCTTTTTTGTTTTAACATTTCGTAACATTTTATTCACATGAATACTTTTTTTTCCTAGTGTTCACTCATTTTTAAAGTGAAGTATAATTAACATACAGGGTAAGATTAGTTCCAGGTGTACGACAGAGATTGTACAGTTCTGCACATTCCTCAGTGCTCGTCACCGTGGGCGCCCCTTCCATCCCCTTTATCTCTTTCACCCATCCCTCACCCCACCTTCCCTTCAGCAGCCGCCAGTCTGTTCTACCTAAGAGTCTGTTTTTGTGTTTGTCTCTTGTTTTGTTTCATTTGCTTCTTAAATTCCATGAATGAAATCATTTGGTATTTGTCCTTCTCTGACTTATTTTACTTAACATTATATCTTCTAGGTCCATCCATGTTGTTGCCAATGGCAATAGTTCCTGCTTTTTTATGCCTGAGTAATATTCCATAATATGTGTGAGATATACGTGTATTTCTTACAACTTCTTTATCTACTTATCTCTCTAGGGACACTTGGGTTGCATCCATATCCTGGCTATTGTAGATAATGCTACGATAAACATAGGGGTGAATACACCTTTTCAAATTAACGTTTTCATTTTCTTTGGGTAAATATCCAGTAGTGGAGTTACTGGATCGTAGGGTAGCTCTATTTTTAACTTTCTGAGCAGCCTCCACACTGTTCTCCACAGTGGCTGCACCAATGCACATTCCCCACAACAGTGCACGAGGTTGTCTCTTTCTCCAGATCCTCACCAACACTTGTTTCTTGTGTTTATTTTAGCCCTTCTGACAGACATAAAATGACCATCTCGTTGCGGTTTTAATTTGCATTTCTCTGATGATTAGCAATGTTGAGCATCTTTTCATGTGTCTGTTGGCCATTTGTATGTTTTCTTTGGAGAAACGTCTATTCACGTCCTCTGCCCACTTTGTAATTGGATTATTTGGGTTTTTTTGGTGTTGAATTATGTAAATTATTTACATATTTTAAATAGTAACCCTTTATTGGATATATAATTTGCAAAGATCTTCTCCTATTCAGTAGGTTGCCTTTTTGTGTGTTCATTAAGCAAAGGTTTCCTTTGCTGTGCAGTTTTTTATTTTGGTGTACTCCCAATACTGTAATTTTGCTTTTGTTTCCTTTGCCTCAGGGGCATACCTAGTGTTTTTTGGTTGATGCAGAGAAATTACTGGCTATGTTTTCTTTCTTTCTTCTTCTTCTTCTTTTTTTTTTTTTAAAGATTTTTACTTATTTAAAAAAAAAGATTTTTACTTATTTATTCGACAGAGATCACAAGTAGGCAGAGAGGCAGGCAGAGAGAGGTGGGGGGGAGGCAGAAGCTTAACCCACAAAGCCACCCAGGCACGCCTGGCTATGTCTTCCTTTACAAGTTTTAGGGTTGCAAGTCTCACATTTAAGTCTTTAATCCATTTTGAGTTTATTTTTGTGTGTGGTGTAAGAAAGCAGTCCGGTTTCATTTTTTTCGAGTGTAGCTGTCTAATCGTCCCAGCACCATTTGTGAAAGTTTGGCTTTTCCCCATTGTATGTTCTTGCTTCCTTTGTCATGGATCGGCCATAAAAGCATGGGTTTATTTCTGGGCTCCCTGTCCCCTCTACTGACCTACGTGTCTACCTTTGTGCCAATCCCATATTGCTTCGATTACTACAGCTTCGTCGTAGATCCTGTGGTCTGGGAGTATGAGACTTCCAACTTTGCTCTTTCTCGAGATTGTTTGGGCTCTAGGGGTTTCTGTGGTTCCATACGAGTTTTAGGATTATTCTAGTTCTGTGCAAAATGTTGTACATAACAAGACTTTATCTTGGTCCTGGTTTTTGTGTCTTAAAGACTTTCTTCTTTTCTACTGCTTCAGAGCAGCCCATCGTATGATTGAACTGTAACTTGTATAACCAGGCTTGGAAACGGGGGCATTTAGATTATCCCCACCTTGTGATAGGTTAAAATTGTAATGCCTTTAGTATAGAGCATTTCGCACACGGTGAGCGTATCTGTGGAACGTATTTCTAGAAATGGCTGGCTTAGCCATACTCGTATTTTCATTTCAAGTCTCCTTCTGTGCCCTGCTTTGGCACTTTCCCCTCACCTACTGTTGACTAGAACCGTCTCCATTGGGTGAGATTATGTCTTTTGTAGTTTCCTATCATTTTTCACGGGATCTAGGGAGACCCAGGAGCTCAGTGGCTGTGTTTCACTCACATGCTTAACCCGAAATTGCTGGGGCCCCTCTGCTGACAATGCCTGGCGAGCTCTGGGTTAACATTTAATCTACGGAGGAGTAGCTTGTAAGGCAGTCTGTGTATATTGCTGGATTCAAGTTCTTTTTTGGTCTCCGGCGCACCTGGAAGGGGAAGGTGGGAAAACATAAGGCTCAGACCTGGGCCTTGGGGCATTTTTACACTAATCTTTGAGTTTAAAACTGGTTTGTCGAAATTCTGACAATTAGTTATTTTCCTTTGTTGCCCTTATAACTCCATCCCTCCAACATTTAAGTTCTCCTAGAAGCAGGTATTAGGATTATGGGCTTTCTCCCCCTACAATGTGAAGAATTTCAAGTGTGTACTAATAACTGAAGCAATCTTGCATCCCTGGGATAATCCCCAACTTGGTCATCCTGTTTTATCTTTTAGTATATAACTGGATTAGATTTAACATTTTGTTTAGGACTTTTCCATTTGTATTAACAGGCCTCTAGCTTCCCCCACTCCAAACCCTTTTGTGGGCCATCCTGGTTATTTTAGTACACAACGCTGATCTTACAGAATATACTGACAAGTTGTCTAATCCAGGCTTCACACCTAACATTTTTCCAGTTGATTCTTAACCTGTTGCCGTTATCCTCACTGTAGCTCCCCTGAATTTAAGTCAACTTCAAATAAGTTATGATAACTTGCCGGGAGTGACTGACCTATGACCTTGTCCTCAAGGCATTTCATTGAGGTGTTCTGACATTTGATACCTAATTAAAAATCAGAGTCATCATATTAAGTAAATTCTTCCAAATTCTCCATCAAGTAGGGTCACAGTTCCCAGACCCTGGAGACTCAAAAATCCAACTCCAAAACCACTCCCCACAAGGTCCTTAGGCAACAGATTTGGCTTCAGTCAAGATTCTAGTTTTATCTAACTGGCAGCAAACAGCAGGGACTCTTACCTGCTTCCTTCCATGCAACAACACTGACATTTGCCCATGTTGTTTTTGCCAACTGTTACTTTTTTATTGCTGGCTGGTATTCTGCTGTGTGGATGGAGCACAGTCTGTTTATCCTTTCGTTTTCTGGTGGACATTTTGGCTACTAAGGATAAAACTGTGACAGTGTGCGGACTAGTCTTCGGGGGACATGGGCTTTCCTTTCCGTTAGGGAAACATGCCTGGGGGTGTTTCCTCCAGGCATGGAGCGGAGGTAGGCATGCAGTGGAGGCTGCGGAAGGTAGGTTTAGCTTGTAAGAAATGACCAAACATCTTCCCAGCTCGGGCCCTACTTAACCTGGCCCCCAGCACTGCGGGAGATCCACCCGCTTCCTTGGTGTGATGCCCAGGGCAGCCACGGTGGTTCTGCGGACGTCACTGATAGGTAAGCAGCAGCTCACTCACCGCAGGCCTAATGGGCGTTTCCCTAATGACCGAGGACGAGGACGTCCCGTGCTTGTTCACAGTCTCCGTCCTTCGGTTAAGTGTCCAGATTTTCCCCCATTTTAAGATTTTATTTATTCATTCGACACAGAGAGAGATCACAAGTAGACAGAGAGGCAGGCAGAGAGAGGGGGTGGGGAAGCAGGCTCCCCGCTGAGCAGAGAACTGGATGCAGGACTCGACCCCAGGACCCTGAGATCATGACCTGAGCCGAAGGCAGAGGCTTAACCCTCTGAGCCACCCAGGCGTTTTCCCCCATTTTAAAAGCTAGTCTGTTTACTTACTGAGTTTGAGAGTTCTTTATAGGTACAAAGCTTTTGTTGGAGTTTTCACAAATATTTTCTCTCAGTCTATGGCTTGTCTTTTCATTCTCTTTTATCTTTCAAAGAAAAGTTTTTGATTTTTACCAAGTCCAACTTACTATATAATTTGTACTTTTTGTGTCCTTTTTGAGAAATATTTGCCAAATCCAAAGTCCCTTTAATTTTTCCCTTTATTTTTTTCTAGATTAATAGTGATAGCTTTTACATTAAATTACGCCCTCATTTCCCTTTCCTCTTTGCTCCCCACCACCAAATCCTGGCAATCCAACTTCAGCATTTTCTAGAAATACTATTTGCCAAGTAACCCTCTTCTGCTTAGCTCTCATCATTCTAATAGCCTCTCAGCTGACTTTTATCCTTAACCCCTAATATTCTTTGAATTGTTTTTACTATAGTAGAAAACACGTAACATTAAATACACCGTCTTAATTGGATCTTGGGCTAGTGGCCCACACCTAAAACATAGAGCTGCACTAACACAGCAGCCATGAGCCTCTACGGCAACGTACATGAAAGTTCAGTTCCTCGTCCACACTAGCCACATTTCGAGTGCTCAACAGCTCACTGGCCATCACGCTAGGGAGCAAAAAGGTATTTCTAACACCTCAGTTTTTTGGACAATGTTGCTGTACACTAATAATCGCTTTCATTTTTAAAGCATTTAGTTCAGGCATGGTACTTACATTTTAACCCTCAAATAACATTAAGGTAGACTAACTCAATATGAGATAAGAACATCCAAGTTCTATCAGGATAAATACCTTACCTAAAGGAATCCTTTAAAGCTTGACCAAGCTCTTTACTGCCAATCTATACAAAACACACTTGTGTGTTTCTCACAGAACATATTCCGTCCCAATGCCACGTACTTTGTAAACTATTTCCTCTGTCCTTTTCTTCATTCGAAACAGTACATATGGGAAATCCCTAATTAATGCATCCTCTTGCTTCTTCCTCAGTATACATGCTCTATACCGACCGTGAAACATGTGAACAGAAAGCTTCACCTCCCGTCCACATCCACAACACATCCCTGCATCCAAGTGGACGTTCGCCTGACCCCTCTTCTCCAGGGAACAATCCCCGACCACTGTAAACTTCCAAGAAGAGTCTGATTTTTCCAGCCAACTATTCTTGACTACTCAGATCCATGCCGGGAGCTTCTGATCCTAGATTCTCACACTCCTATTCTTGACTACTCGGTCCTATTCTTGACTACTCGGATCCATGCTGGGAGCTTCTGGTCCTAGATTCTCACACTCCATGATCAGAAGTTTGTGGTAAAAGCATCTGGAACTCAGTAGTCCCTACAATGAGCCTGACGTACAACCAGACTTGGAAGTTAAAACTGCAACCATCTCAGTCTTAAGAGAGAGAAATTCGGGGGCACCTGGCTGGCTCAGTCGGTAGAGCAAGCAACTCTTGATCTTGGGGTCGTGAGTTTGAGCCCCATATTGGGTGTGGAGCCTACTTAAGAAAAAAATTAATTTTCTTCTTGTTTCCTCTAAGATAACAGAGCAAAAGAAAGAAAAAGACGCACTTTCTATAGCCTGGTTATACTTCATTCCTCCCAGATACACACAATGCTCAACAAGAGACTGAAGTTTATTTATCATACACACAAGTCATGTTTGACCACTGAGAAAATGCTATTTACATAAAACATCACAGATTACAAATACATAGTATTTGTATTTTAATTCAGTGGGGATCCCAGGATTCCGACAAGGAGGTCTGACTGCCCCTCTGCAGCATAGCCGTTGCTCTGCTACCAAGAGCGCTAGTGGGGGGAAACTCCGGCACGTCTCTCGGGAGTTGGACGCGCAGGACTTTCACACACCGGGCTTGGCGTCTGTAGAGGAAGACACCGCCTCTTCGGCGCACGTACCAGCGTCTGGGTCTTCCACAGCCGAGTCCTCGCCGGTTTCCTCTTCCGAGTCACACTCCTGACTATTTGGTGATTCAAAGTTACCCAGAGGCTCCTCGTGCAGTCGCTTTTGAAAGAATAAACCAACAATTTACTGTAAACACCGTAAAGGTCAAGTCTGCTAGCAGTGTGCTGGCAGCTCTGGCTCTCACTGCTAGACCCCATTTCAGCAAAGCCACAGCACTAAGGCTGTGCTCGTTTTAAAGCACGACGTCCCTTCGCAGACTGCTCGAGTCAGGGCCTCGCAAGCTACCTAGAGCGAAGGCCCAGGCTTTCTGTCTTCCAGTCTGCGGGGGACCAGCGCTTTCACGGCAGTTAGGAGAGCTATCCCAGCACTTCCAAATGGAAACGTGAAACAGAGTTCTGTCGTGGCTTAAAATGTAAGCAATTCAGTACTAGAAAAGCTTTTATTTGAAAACTTTCTTCCTTCAGTAC
>ML110115.1:0-43130 GCA_003697995.1 Taxidea taxus jeffersonii | reverse complement strand
TTCAGTACTAGAAAAGCTTTTATTTGAAAACTTTCTTCCTTCAGTACTAGAAAAGCTTTTATTTGAAAACTTTCTTCCTATCAGCAAGATGATTTTTTACAAACATGAGTAAGTTTAAGACCTATTGTTTAATCCAAGACTGTACAGTAACAGCAGTCTGATTCTTTTTCTTTAAAGATTTATTTATGAGAGAGGGAAAGAGGGGAAAGGATGGAGTGTGCAGGAGGAGGAGCAGAGGGAGAAGGAGAGAGAAACTCTGGCCGACTCCTTGCTAAGTTTGGAGCCCAACGCGGGGCTTGCTCTCAAGACCCTGATATCATGACCTGAGCTGAAACCAAGAGTTGGGACACTCAACCCACTGAGCCCCCCATCCTGCAGGCTTTTTTTTTTTTTTTTTTTAAGAGCACAAGCAGACAGAGAGGCAGGCAAAGGCAGACAGAGAAGCAGGCTCCCTGCTTGACAAGGAGCCTGATGCGGGACTCGATCCCAGGACTCTGGGATCATGACCTGAGCCGAAGGCAGCCGCTTAACCCACTGAGCCACCCAGGCGCCCCTGCAGGCTAATTCTTATAAACACATTAGCTTCTTCCAAATTAAAAAGTCAGGTAGAGGGGCGCCTGGGTGGCTCAGTGGGTTAAGCCTCTGCCTTTGGCTCAGGTCGTGATCCCAGGGTCCTGGCATTGAGCCCCACATTGGGCTCTGTGCTCGGCCGGGAGCCTGCTTCCCCCCACCGCTGTCTGCTGCTCTGCCTACTTGTGGTCTCTCTCTCTGTCAAATAAATAAAATCAATCTTAAAAAAAAAAAAGGTAGGACCATCAACCTTAGGCAGTACACCAATTAACCATTTTATAAGTGACAATAATGTCACACTGGTGTTCAAGTTAAATTAAAACCTGTCTAAAAACTTGCCAACCGTGAAAGAGAAAAAATTTCCATATATAAGTAAATCCCTTCCCATATTTCCGCAAGAAAATCGCTGTTCTTTTGCCTCACGATTATAATGCTGTGCAACAGTCACTGGGCCCTTCTTGCGGGCAGGGACTTCCCTCCACTTTCCTCGTTGTAACTCCTCAGTGTCCCGACCAGCCCGCCAGGCGCACACCCCTCCTCCCGTCTCACAGATGGGCAGGAAGACAAGCCCGGACCAGAGACTCTGCCTGCCTCAGCAGAGCTCCCGGCGCTGGACAGGGAGCTAGGCCTCGCACGCAGACGGCCCACGGCGGAGCCCCCGCGCTGACTGACTACGCCGCTGCCCCGAGGGATGAAAAACAGAGGCCCGGGGGTCGGGGGAGCGCGCAGTGCCCACCTCTATCACCTCCGCCATATGCTGCACGTGCTCGGCTACCTCGGCCAGCTCCTCGTTCTCCCTCCTCAGCCGGGCAATCTCACTGTCCTTCCGTTCAATTTCTTTATGAAGCTGGACGACAGGAAGAGTTCAGTGTCCCACGCATCTGCTAAGCCACAAACCAGATTCACGCGCCTCCGAGTCCCCGAGAGACACATTTACACAAAGTTCCTAACGGCGGAGCCCCTTCTAGTCAGGCTGTCCCCGGACCAAGAGCCAAGCTCGTTGGCATCACGCTACCCCAACACGCTGGGCAGAAGGACAGAACCGTGGAGCGTTAAAAACTGCCACAGACTGTACTCGGTACCTACTTTCTCATTTTCCTTAAGCGCTTCATAGAGAGCCTTCCTCCGCTTTTCTGCCACTTCTTTCCAGTATTGAGAGGATGGATTTTCTAAAATAAATTAATATTTTTAGGTAAACCTTGAAAATAATCACTATTATATGCTGCTGTAAAAACCCAGTAATTTTTCTACTAAAAAGTATTCCCACAATGCTTAAAGAACGTCGCTAGCTTCCTCTGTTGACTCCCACTGCTGTCCCCGTGAGACCTAGCGTGCTCGACGGCTCCCTCTAGCTCAGCCATGTTTCTGCAGCTCCCTTCGGTTCCGCTGGTGCAAACCCTTTCTCCAAATTCACTCTCTAGATGCTTTCCTTCGGAAAAGACGATTTCCGTCTTGTGATACTTAAGGCGATCTAAAACCAGAGTTGTTGTATTAATCACAATCCTTTTCTTTGATATTTCATGCATACTTGGATCTTACCGATAGGTAAAGCCTGTCCAAATTCACAGTATACTTAAAACCATAAGAAATTTTAAAATTATCAAACATTTGAGTAAAGTATTTAATAGTGTCTCCAGATTAAGAGGCTGTGGGCAGAGTTCAGAACAGTATAATACATGATTATTTTATTTAAGGTTTAAATACTAAATTAATGTTAACAATTTATTAAATGATTATAACTAAGAAATTTAAGATAAAAGTGGCATATTTTTTCATACCTGCAATCATAAGATCAAATGCTTCTTGAGTAACTTCACTAAAATTTTTATTTTCACTGTGTTCTGAGACAGTAACAACTCCAGAGCTGGTAGCCTTAGATGTTAACTGATCGTTCCAATGTTTCCTTTTGGACAAGCCTTTAACCAACTATAATGAAAATACATACATCAGTCTCATTTATTTTGATCTAATGAACGAGAAAGTTGGGTGGTTTTGTCATGTATGTATTAAAAATAGAGCTCTCATATGTCTGACATTTTTGGATCTTTTAAAAAAAAATCACACAAATTTAAAACTCTACCAATTTTTAGGAATTTTGTTTGTAGCAACTATCTTAGATTGGACTTGGATCTAAGCTTAGCTGAAATTATTTTTATTGTTTAAATAACTGAGTACCACAGAAAGGCGGTATTTTCAAACCTGCAAAAGTCTAGACACCCTCAACTGTGATCTTCTCCTTTACAGACGGGGTAAATAAAGGAATCTAAGATTTTATTCCCAAATCATCAAACATTACTCCTCCTATAGGCTCATCCGTAACTTCTTGCATCATCCCAGTGCTACTGCGGGTCTTCGTACCGATTCTGAACTTCCTAAACTGAACCATCAATACAAAAACCGTTTCTGTGAGAAACAATTGTTATTCTTGAACTATTTCCGGGTTTTAATGATTTAGGCATCTCCGATCAAGGAAATCTTGGAAGGGGCTTTAATGTAAAGTCAGTATCATCTGTACCCCACTCTAGCCCAGTACCACATACCTCATTTTCTCTTCCAACAAGGGATCCAGCTGCAGAAGGCTGAATCATCTTCAGAGTTCTTCTTGGCACAGGACTATTCTAAAAGTAAACATAATTTATTATCTGGTTACTGAATTGCCAAATGGGTTATTACTCTCTTATTCCTACTATAATTTAGGAAATAGGAAACACTGAGAAGACTAGTGTTTGGTCAGCTATGTAATACTATATACGAGCAATATATTGGTTTTTTCAACTAGCAAACTTGTTAGTTCCCTAAAATTATAATAAAGCTTAAGAAATCCTAATGGGTCACGTTACCTAAACCTGACACGAGTAGCTTTTCTCCTTTCATTTCAATCAATACATGCTGTATTATAGTCATCTTGTCAACTAATGGTAGCTAGTTAAAAAATATAACAGAATTCCTAAGCTCTCTAATACTTCAGACCATATGTGATGAAACTGAAGTCCAACAGGAATATTTGTATTCCCTCTTAAAGAGATCTGCCACAAAGAAACAGAAACGTACCAGACATCATAACATCTATATGGTAGGAACCCAAAAAAGGGGTAAACTGGGGGAAAAGGTTATTTACACCGCAAACTCTTTCTTTCCCTACTCAAAAAGATTCACCTCAGACTTCTTTAAATAGTGACTATCCCCTAACACACGTATACATAGTCACCAAAGGAATACAATTTTCAGGAACACACCTTACACAGAAGCAAATACACACCCAAGAGGACCACGCCCCCACCTTCCCCGGACTGCAGAAGCATTTCGCTTCAAGCCCATTCCTACCCAGACAGCCACAAAGTCAGGGCCAGGGCACACCAGGATACTGTGAATTTGCGCACACTACCGTTCTGGAAAAAACACAGCCTTCCTTATAACATGTAAATAGCTTCCCATATATTTCCTGATCTGAAAGCGCTCTCTCTTTTTGCAAAAAATCATTAGTTATCCTGCCGCCACGGGACAGCAAACAATGAACACTCAAACAAGGGCAGCAAGAACATGACACCAAAGCAGCGTGAGAAAGTTACGGCTCCCAAGCTGCACTTTCCGGCACGAGAGCTCACCTTTCCCACGGGACAGTTTCTGCTGCCGGTTATGATCTCACTACTGACCTGAAGAACAAATGCCAACTACTCCGAGAACAAACACTACCACAACATTAAAGATGTAATTTAGATTGTAGGTCAGTCAACAGCCTCCAGACAAACAGAAGAAAAACCGAACTCTGGACCCTCAAGAATAGGTGTTAATTCATTTAAATGCTTGCTGCTAAATAATGGCCACAGAAGCCAGATAAATCACTGCCACACACACAGAAATGACCATTTTCAAGATGAACTTTCATGCATGTAAGCTTGAAGCACCCAGCCCCCACGAGGGAATATGGCTATTATCATTTTTATACAGTTCATGCACTGGAATAACAGACTCCTTAGAGCCAAGACGTTCAGGCTCTCAGATATTAAGGAGTCTTAATCTTTTTAGAAAACCATAGAGGATTCTGGGAACCCTTCTCTCTCTCTCCAAAAAAAAAAGATGCACACAAGAGCAGTACTCACACGGAATTTTGCATCATTGGTAGGAAATCCATAAACTCCTATAATTCACTCTAACAGATCTGGTTTTAGTCCCATTTCCTTCTTTTACAAAGACATAAGCTGAGGCTGGGATGCTAAATAATTCACCCAACATCACAGTTTGGGAGGTTAAATCAAGAACCAAACAGAACCCAGTCCTTATATATCCAAGAGAGTTGTACTCTAGCTAAGTAAACATTAGATTTTTCTTTAGATATAAGGATCTGCTGAAATGACATAAACTGTCTGGGGTCTGTCTCAATTAGCTTAAGGAGGAGTGAATGACAACGTAGATGAAACAAGATTAGCCATATACTTTTAACTGTTGAAAATTGGGAAGTTGAAATTATTATACTATTGACTGTTTTTGAATATTTGAAAATTCTCCTAACAAAAAGTTCAAGCACACACACAAAGATCATTGGGAAGATATCATCATCCTAAATGGAAAGGGATGGACTCAAATTATCAATGCAGAGTATTATTGAAGAAAAATAATGCAAGGACACGAAGGCAAGGTAAGCCATCTATCAGAAAGCATCTGCTATCACTTACCACTTTTATTTACTCTATTTAATTTGAATCTGCAAAATGACAGTTTTCCTGAAGATGTGGTCTCATTCCCTCACCTCTAAATTGTGTGGCAGAACCTCATTAAGTTGTAAATTCATTTAGAACTTGAAGAGCAAAGTCAGTCAAAGTTACAAATTCAAAATTAAACTCTTCTTACTGTTCTACAAATAAAGATTTCCAGTGATGGCATCATAATGGGACTCAAGAAGCACAGCAAAGCAAGCGGGTTCGATGGTAGTTAAGTATGATGTCCTCTGGACACATGTGCATTATGATGCAGAATGTGTCTCTGGACAAAGACACCAATTCTCAAGATACATAGGATTTTAATAAAGTCATTTTATAAAATGGAGGAGTGGAAAGAAAGCAACCACAATCTTATTTACAGAGAATCCTAAGGAATCTACTAAAAAAACTACCAGATCTAATAAACAAGTTCATCAAGGTTACAGGATTTAAGATCAAATTCAAAATGCAAAAGTCAACTGTTTTCCATATACTATCAATGAACACACAGAAAATTTAATTCACAAAACTCTATCTACAGTAGCATTAAAAATAAAATACCTAAGAAAAATTTAAACAAAAGGAGTATAAAACTCAATACTCTGAAAACTACCAAAACATTGTTGAAAGAAATTAAAGTCCTAAATAAATGGAAAAAATATCGCATGTAATGGGATCACAAAATTCACTGTTCAACCATAATTAATTTTTTTAAAGTTTTCTACTGTTACCTGTCCTCCGGCCCAAAAGTTCAGCACTTCAAAGTTTATAGAAACGATAGCCAGATTAAATTTAGTTAAATTATGTCAAAATGCTTCTAAACCACATGCTTTCTCCAACAAATGACAGTGATTCTATCACATACCTTTACATTCTCTTTGCTTCCCTCTTGTTTCTGCTTCATACTCGGATTCATTATACACCTGGTAAAGTACAAAAAACTAGTATTTATATCATAAACAGAAAGTGGTTTGCACCTGAAGGTGGAGTTTAGATTCTTCTGTTGTTGAAAGTATTTACAATCATAGAAATCATTACTACTGTACAGTAGAACTACTGTCTTCTCTCATTGTACCCACAGTCAGCCCTACCAACGACTACAGTGACTAAAGTCAATGACTCTTACTATCTATACTCAACACACACACACACACACACACACACGCGCGCGCGCGCGATAATTCTAGTTGGAAACACCTTGTCACAACAGGAAAATTCGGTATTCTAAACATTGTTATTTACAAAACACTGTGGGGTCCTGGATTAAACAGAGGGTTCAAAAAAATCTGAGAAATGGTCACCAGGTACGTGGGTATATTCAAGTCTGTCCTAAAGAATAACATTCTAGGGATGCCTGGGTGGCTCAGTGGGTTAAGCCTCTGCCTTCCACTCAGGTCATGATCTCAGGATCCTGGGATTGAGCTCAGGAGGGAGCTTGCTTCCCCACTCTCTCTCTGCCTACCTGTGATCTCTCTCTCTCTGTCAAATAAATAAAATCTTTAAAAAAAAAAATTCTAGGGGCACCTGTGGGGCTCAGTTGGTTGAGTCTGCCTTTGGCTTAAGTTATGATCTCAGGGTCCTGGGATCCAGCCCCAGGATGGGCTCCTGCTCAGCAGGGGGTGTACCCCCCCCTTGCTTGCTGCTCCCCCTGTGTGCGCATTCTCTCAAATGAACAAATAAAATCTTTTTTTTTTTTTTTTTTTAAAGAACCGCCTCCTAACTTTGGGTGGGTTTTTTTTTTTTTTTAAGATTTTATTTATTTGACAGAGATCACAAGCAAGCAGAAAGGCAGGCAGAGAGAGAGGGGGAAGCAGGCTCCTTGCAGAGCAGAGAGCCCAACGCAGGTCTTTATCCCAGGACCCTGGGATCATGACCTGAGCCGAAAGCAGAGGCTTTAACCCACTAAACCACCCAGGCGCCCCTAACATAGCCGTTTCAAAGGCAGTTTTAAGCTATAATAAAACTGGCTCTGATAACCAGCAATACGTTAGTAGTGATTTAATATCCGATCTAATGAGATTATGTATTCACATTGGTAGGGAATGTTTAACCATCTCTATGAACTGAGGGCGGGAAGCAAGGAAGAGCGAGCAAAAGATAAAGGGATTATGCAATCTGGTTAACCAGACCGCAGGGCCAGACTGCTGCAAACCCACACTCGGAACCTCCCGGGCAGGTCTACGCCTGCTAAACCCACCTCCTTCACGGCTGTAGATTACGCCTTTACTGGGTGCATGGACTTTCAAACTTGGAACTATGACTCACCTCCTGTCCGTGCATTTACACGGTACCTTAGCACAAGCACAGCCGAGAAAGCTTTAGTTAACCAAAAAACCCTAACTGTATGATGCACTTTATTTTCCCTTCTATCTCATGTTAAGCAAATGCTGGCCGGGACCCACTAAACGGAGCAATGTTTTCTCAAACTGCAGGTCGCAGCCCGGGATCCCCAAATCGTTTACATGGGTCACGAACAGTATTTAGGAAATGGAACTGAAGAGATGAGAAAACACGGAGCGCATAGCATGCGAGGCGCAAGGGCTGCTTCGTGAAACTTCTCCCCTCGCCCAGCGGCACCCGGAACGGCGATGTACAGCGAGCTTCCGCCTTAAGTGTCACGGTCCAAACCGGTGCCAGCCCTGACCCAGGGTCGTCTTTCGTAGGTTTATCATACTCGGGTCGGCAGCCCTGCACCCTCCCTCTCTGCACAGGGCCGGGTCCCCAGGGAACGCAGACGAACCGGAGACACCAGGGTCACCAGCCCCAGGTCGTTTTCAACGGGCGACGCAGGACCCAGCGACCTTCCCCCTGGGGCCCAGGCTGCGGACCCCTCGGACCCCGGCCAGCTGAGGGTGGAGGTTCCCCCTCACCCGAGAGCTGGGCACAGCCAGTCCCACCAGGCCGCGGGCCGGAGCTCCCTCCCCGGGCCTGGGGTCCGCCAGGATCCCGCCGCCGCGCACGAGTCCGGGACGCGCCCGCCAGCCAATCGCGAGCGCGGACGGGGGAGCGCGCCAAAACCGACCCAGCCAATGGGGCAACCCCTCGTCCGCGGCGGCCCTGCCTCGCCCGCGCTCCCCGCAACGTCCACCCCAACCCCGGCCGCGGCTAGGCAGCCGTCCCGATAGCGGCCCCCGCGGACGCACCTCCCTCACGCTTATCGCACCGGAGCGCTCAATCTTCGCAGCCGACGCGGGTGGTTCCGGGGCAGCACCTCGCTCACGGCTCACGGCTGCTGGAAAAGCTTGCGGACTCCGCTCTCCTGGCGCGACGGCCGCGTGACCAGGAGGACGCCCAACGGATCCCGCCAATCGCCTCCCGCCCCGCCCCTTTGGCCCCGCCTCCTCCCGCGCCTGCGCGGTGGGCGCTGCGCGGAGTGGGGCGGGGACGTCCGGGCGTGTCTGCCGGCGGGGAGGTCGCTACCCTCTGCCCTTTCGTCGGAATTCTCTCCTCAGGGCTGTGCTCTCCCCCCTCTTCGCGCTCTGCGAGGGCAGAGGGCGGGGCCGGCTCTCCCAGGAGACGCCAAGTCGCGGAGAACAAACTTGAGTGCAAAGCCTCCGACGTACCCGTGGCAAAGCGGTGGTTGGGCGGACCCCCGACTGTGTCCCGGGTGCTCAGAGTGCTGCGGCTCGGGGGAGCCCGCGGGCCTGCCTCGGCCGTCGGTCGGACCTGCAGCCGCTCCCCGAGCGCCGGGCAAGCACCCAGGGCTGGGCTGGCGCCGGGAACACTCACGGCAGTTTTAAGGAGCGGGGTCCCCTGCGAACACCCTAGCTTTGCTTTCTCTTGACTCTGCAAAATCCTCAGCTCCGCCGCGGCCAGAGTACGTTTGGGTTCACCGGAGTCTGGTCCTGTGTGTACACGGACCGTAACGCAAGCCTGTCTTCCCATTCATTCCTTAACGTCCCGAGCCGGCTCGCCTGGGCGCCCCCCCGCCCACCGGCGTTCTCTCGCCGGCTTCTCTTCCCCGACCGCACACGGCGCGGAGCACAGTCCTGTGGTCCTGGCTTCGTTTGGGCGAAATACATACAGTCTAAATTCATAAAAGAAACAACCCGATGACTGGAAAACTCGCAGTAGACCGGATTTCCAAGGTGGGAATTCTGATGACCAAACACGGTGTCGTTTGGTTTTGAGACACCAGCCTGTCAAAATAGTCACTCCGACCTCCAGTTTCGTCATTCGGCCGCAGGATACAAAGGGGTCATTGAAAAGATCCCAAATGGGTAAGTATACGAAAGTTCTACCCAGGCAGCCTGTACTAGGTAGGGTAGAAGGCAAAGTTCATAATGCTGTTTCTTAACTAAAAAGCTGGGAAACACAAATCTCTTCCATGGGAAATGGTGAGCAAGCCAACGAGGTAGAATCATGAGGTCACGGAGTTAAAATCTAAGGAGCAATAAGGGAATTGGTGATTTTCCAGAAGTGTCACAAGCGCCACTTACCCAAATGTTATCTGTAGTTGCTAATAGTATTGCTTAGTTTTGGGATGGCGTGGGGAAGATTTTACCTTATGTATGCCAGTATCGTTTGACTTTTTTCTTCCGATTCAACAAACCAAAGGAGATGATGCCTAGTTTAGGAAAAATCACGAGGCTCCCAGAGTCTGAAACAACCATTTTACCGCCTCAGGTTAGATCCTTTTTGCTTTGCCCGCTAGATGATCAACTACTTAATGTGACTCGGAGCTGTACCTGCACTCTCCAGTTTGGTGGCCACTAGTGACAGTGACTTACCGAGTACTTGAGATGGGGTTAGTGTTCGTTGAAATATGCTGTAATGTAACATACACACTGGATTTCAAAGATTTAGTCTTTGAGTAAACCATTTCCATAATTGTAAACCAAAAGAGTAAACCATTTCCATAATTGTATTGATTTCATGTTGAAATGATCCTTTGGATATACTGAGTTAAATGCAAGTGTTGTTAAAATTCATTTCACTGGTTTCCTTCTGCTTTTTAAAATACGGCTACCTGAAAAAAAAAATTCATGATAGATGTGGCTCACACTGTATTTCAGTGAGACATGACTGTGCTAAAATACCGCACCCATACGTTTTCCCACGGAATTTCCTTAGTAGCCATGCAGGTAGATGTTTTCTACCCGCTTATTGACAAGACTGAGAGGCTAAATTACAAGCCCAAGATCTCAGACCACTGGCCATTGACAGACTGAGACTTCAGATCTTCTGACTCGAAATCCACAAAAGGAAAGAGGGAGGTTCTGAAAATATTCCTCTGTCCGGGAGCAGATGATCCTCAGTCTACTGGGACTGTCTCTACCACGTATGCTTTCATACTGTTATCGAAGAACAAATTTATAGGGAAAACAGTTGTGTAGGGATCTGGGAAAAAGGGACAAGTGGTTGTCATCTAATCAGAATTTGGCTCTAGACATCCAAATATCCTGTAGTCTTATCTGCACTCAGGAAACCATGGGTATTGAGCGAATTAAGATTATGCAGTAACATTGGGTCATGTATAATCCTTCAGTTGATGGCAATGTTACACTACACAAGTTTTAAAAAAATCATGGATGTTTTTCTGTAATCTTTCTATGAGCCACTGATAGCCCAGCACGGACTTCATTGCTCTGCATTATAGAGATGTTTGTTCGTATCTTGCCTAAGAACATTTATAATCGGTTTGTGGGAAGAGAATGAGGGAAAGAAGCACAATAATGTACTGTACTAGAAAAAAACAAAACCAAGTCATCTAACATGGTATAAAGAACAACGAAAAATTAAAACATTACTGAAAGGCAATAGGTCCAACCGAGATGACGTGTACCTTTTTAAATTCTATCATTTATTAAGGCCTAACTAAATTGCCACAGTTTTCAGCCAGAGTTCAGAAATTGCCTATTACATGATAATCCCAAATTTTCTGAAAGCTGCCCTGGGGGAAACACATAACAGGTTATTACATTCTTTTAAAAACTCATATAGGATCATTTGTAGAGTGATCCAATTCCTCTACTCTGGATTATATACAAATAGTTGTATTTGCGTTTTAGGTTACCTGAAATGGGCACAAAGTTGAAAAAAAATGAGGGCAGAAAAGAAATTCAGATTCAAGCACTTTATCAGTTTGGGTTTTTATTTTTTAATTTTTTAATTTTTCTAAATAGGCTCTATGCCTGAAGTGGGGCTTCATTGAACTCACAACCTGGAGATCAAGAGTCTCATCTTCTACCAACTGAGCCAACCAGGTACCCTAGTGTTTTTGTTTTTAAGGTAACATTTTAATAATAACATGAGATACATACTAGTTTTAATGATGATAAATCAGCTTTAAGATAAAAGGCAGTAAATAGGTGATTATAAAGGACCAAGGAAATGAAAAAACACATAGTAAATGCAGTCCACGATGAACATATACCTTGTAGTTAAGCCGTTATATGTAATTTTTCTTCTCATTGTATATGCATTTTTTAAAAAAAAATTTTAAAGCTTCTTTCTTTCTCACTTTCTCTCTTTCATTTTATTTAAGTAATCTCTACACCGAACATGGGGCTCAAACTCATGACCCTAAGTTCAGGAGCCCCATGCTCCTCCAACTGAGCCAGCCAGGTGCCCCATAAAGCTTACTATTATTCTTAGTAATCTCTACACCCAGTGTGGGGCTCAAACTCAGGACCCGGAGATCAAACGTTGCATGCTTTTTCTCCTGAGCCAGCCGGCACCCTAGTGTCTTTGTATTTTCAAAGGGTTTTTTAATTTTCACTTTTCAGAACAAATATTGATCCTGAGAAGTTCATTATTTACAAAAGACATATCTGGGTCAGCTGGTTGTTGTTTGTGTAAAGAAACTGCCGAAATTTCCAATGGGCGTCAGTGTTCCCTTTTCAAAACAAGTGCATTCAAAGCAGAAATTTTCTTATTAATCTCTCTTTCCTTTGATATTTATTTATATATATTTTTTTAATTTTAATTTTAATTTTTTTTAAGATTTTATTTATTTATTTGACAGATAGAGATCACAAGTAGGCAGAGAGGCAGGCAGAGAGAGGGGAAGGGAAGCAGGCTCCCCGCCCAGCAGAGAGCCCGATGCGGGGCTCGATCCCAGGACCCTGGAATCATGACCTGAGCTGAAGGCAGAGGCTTTAACCCACTGAGCCACCCAGGCGCCCCTATATATTTTTTTTTTAAAGATTTTATTTATTTATTTGTCAGAGAGAGAGAGAGCGAGCACAGGCAGACGGAGTTGCAGACAGAGGCAGAGGGAGAAGCAGGTTCCCCGCCGAGCAAGGAGCCCGATGCGGGACTCCATCCCAGCACGCTGGGATCATGACCCGAGCCGAAGGCAGCCACCCAACCAACTGAGCCACCCAGGCGTCCCTATATTTTATTTTTTAAACACAGGCCATGTCTGAAAGGATTTGGTCATGGAGAAAATTTTCACAAAATTCAGAGTTAATTTTACAAAAGTTAACTTGTTGAGTCAGCTTATGGGATGAGAATGACCTGCTGGCTACATAAGGGGGGGACAGGTGTCTTAGGTATTTGTTCAAGAGAAACAAAACCAATAGGATAGATACAGATTTGAGGAATTTTCCCACATGATTATGTCAGCCAGCAAGGCCAGAATCTGCTATAGAGCCTATGTCCCGGTTCAGCTGTCAGGCAGGAGGATTCGCTCTCACTGAGGGGAAGAGGGGAGTGAGGGCATGGGGTTGGGGGAGGGTCAGTCTTTCGTTTGATTGAGTGAGGCCCACTCACATTACAGAAGACTATTTGCTTTACTCGGTTTACTTATTTAAACATTAGTCTCATCCAAAAACACTCTCACAGAAACACCCAGAATAGTGTTTGACCAAACATCGGGGCACCCCATGGCTCAGTCAAGTTGACCTAAAATTAGGCATCAAATGGGAAAGAAAGCCTTGCCTGGACCTTGACCGTGGGTGTCCTTCAAGTTCTCTTCGAACTGGGAAGGCCTGGAAGTACACTACGGCCCATGCCCAGCTGATGGGTTCGTAGGACATCTGTGAAGGAGCGAGCAAATTATGCCTTTTGTCTTATTAGTGTCAGAGGAACCATAAACCGTGAAGCGTTGTGTCCCGACTGCAGCTCTATTTTCCAGTGGCAGACGTTGGTTCCTTGTGAGGTCTATAAAGGGAGGATCTGTTCCAAGCCTGTCTCCTGGCGTTGGAGATGGTTGCCTTCTCCCTACTCTTCCTCCCATCCTCCTCCTCCTGCGTGGGTCTCTGTGTCCAAATTTCCCCATTTGTAAGGACATCAGTTATATTGGGTTAGGATCTGCTATAGACTGAATGTTCGTGTCCCTCTAAAGTCTTGAAGCCTAATCCCCGACCTGATACTATAGGGAAGTGGGGGCCTTTGGGCAGTAGTTATAAGTGGAGTCAGCACCCTTATGAAAGAGACCCCAAAGAGCTCCCTCAGTCCTTCCTCCATGTGAGGACACAGTGAAAGGTGACCGAGAAGCACCAGGTAGCAGGCCCTCACCAGACACCACCTGCTGGCACCTCGATCTTGGACTTCCCAGCCTCCAGAACTGTGAGAAATCAGTGTTTATTGTCTAAGTCACCCATTCTCTGGGATTTTTGCCATAATAGCCCAAACGGAGTAAGACAGGCTGTACCCTATCGTGTTCACTCAGTTGCCTCTGTAAAGACCCTCTCTTCAAATAAAGTCACGTTGTGAGATACTGTGAGTTAGGACTTCAACCTTCGAGTGGGGGAGTGGGGGGCACACAGTTTAACCCATAGCAGAAAGCGTTCGGCTTTCCCAGTCTGCTCTGCCCAACCGCTTGCTCCTCACGTCCAAGCGGGAATACCCAGCACGCACTCCAGGACTGTTTGGAGCAAGTACCCGAGCAATCCGGCCATATGTGTGCACTTTTCCTTTTTTGTGGTCATGTCATTTCAGCTGTATTGCATTAGAAGCAGAGCTAAGCGGTTCCTACATTTTAAAAGGGCTCTCATGCCACTCTTGATCCTAAGGTCCTAAGTTCTAGCCCCATGTTGAGCACAGAGCTTACTTTCAAAAAGTTTGAGAAGGCTCTCAAGAGGAGAAAAACCCTTCTCCTTGAAAATATGTTCATCTTGTTCTTAATGAAAGGAGTACATTTTTTTTCACCGTAATATTTATTTTTTAATTGTTATGATTATTTCTTTTTTTAAATTAACATATAATGTATGATTGGTTTCAGAGGTAGAGGTCAGTGATTCATCCATCTTATATAACACCCAGTGCTCATTACATCACGTGCCCTCCTTAATGCCCATCACCCAGTTACCCCATCCCCCAATTCCCCAACCCCCTCCTCTCCAGCAACCCTCAGTTTGTTTCCCTATGATTAAAGTCTCCTAGTTTGTCTCCCTCTCTGATTTCATCTTGTTTTATTTTTTTCCCTCTCTTCCCCTATGCTCCTCTGTTTTGTTTCTTAAATTCCACATATCAGTGAGATCATTTGATAATTATCCTTCTCTAACTTATTTTACTTAGCATAATACCCTCTAATTCCATCTACATTATTGAAAATGGGAATATTTCATTTTTGATGGCTGAGTAGTATTCCATTGTATATCTATACCACATCTTCTTTTTTTAAAAATTTATTTATTTAAGAGAAAGAGAGAAAGCATGGGGTGGGGGCAGAGGGAGAAGCAGACCACTGAGCAAGAACCCTGATATGCGACTCAATCCTGGGATCATGACCTGAGCCACTCAGACACCCTATACCACATCTTCTTTATCCATTCATCTGTTGATGGACATCTGGGCGCTTTCCATAGTTTGGCTATTGTGGGCATTGCTACTATGAACATTGGGGCATGTGTGCCCCTTCAGATCACTACGTTTGTATCTTTGGGGTAAATACCCAGTAGTGCCATTGCTGGGTCATAGGTTAGCTCTATTTTCAACTTTTTGAGGAACCTCCATACTGTTTCCCAGAGTGGTTACACCAGTTTGCACTCCCACCAACAGTGTAGGAGGGTTCCCCTTTCTCCACATCCTTGTCAACATCTGTGGTTTCTTGACTTGTTAATTTTAGCCATTCTGACTGGTGTGAGGTGGAATCTCATTGTGGTTTTGATTTGTATTTCCCTGATGCCACATGATGTGGAGCATTTTTTCATGTGTCTGTTGACCGTTTTATGTCTTCTTAGAGAAGTGTCTCTTCATGCCTTTGCCCATTTCTTGACCAAATTTTTTTGGTTTTGGGTATTGAGTTTGGTAAGTTCTTTATAGATTTTGGATACTAGCCCTTTATCTGATAAGACATTTGCAAATATCTTCTCCCATTCTGTCGGTTGTCTTTTGGTTTTGTTTACTGTTTCCTTTGTGGTGCAAAAGCTTTCTGTCTTGATGAAATCCCAATAGTTCATTTTTGCCTTTGTTTCCCTTGCCTTTGGAAACGTGTCTAGCAAGAACTTGCTGCGGCCAAGGTGGAAGAGGTTGCTGCCTGTGTGCTCCTCTAGGGTTTTGATGGATTCCTGTCTCATATTTAGGTCTTTCATCCATTTGAGCCTGTCTTTGTGTATGGTATAAGATAGTGGTTCAGTTTCATTCTTCTGCATGTGGCTGTCCAATTTTCCCAGCACCATTTATTGAAGGGACTGTCTTTTTTCCATTGGACATTCTTTCCTGCTTTGTCAAAGATGAGTTGACCATAGAGCTGAGGATCCATTTCTGGGTTTTCTGTTCTGTTCATTGATCTGTGTGTCTGTTTTTGTGCCAGTACCATACTGTCTGGATGATTACAGCTTTGTAATAGAGCTTGTAGTCCAGAACTGTGGTGCCACTAGGCTTTGCTTTTCTTTCTCAAGAGTGCTTTGGCTATTCGGGGTCTTTTCTGATTCCATACAAATTTTGGGATTCTTTGTTCCAGCTCTGTGAAAAAAGTTGATGACATGTTGATAGGGATTGCATTGAGTGTGTAGATTGCTCTAGGTAGCATAGACATTTTCACAATATTTGTTCTTCCAATTCATGAGCATGGAACATTTTTCCATTTCTTTGTTCCTTCCTGAATTTCTTTCATGAGTATTCTATAGTTTTCTGAGTACAGATCTTTTTCCTCTTTGGTTAGGTTTATTTCTAGGTATCTTATGGTTTTGGGAACAGCTGTAAGTAAAATTGACTTCTTAATTTTTCTTCTTGCTCATTGTTAGTGTATAGGAATGCAACTGATTTCTGTGCATTGATTTTATATCCTGCCACTTTGCTGAATTCCTGTATGAGTTCTAGCAATTTGGGGGTAAGGTCTTTTGGGCTTTCCACATATAGTATCATGCCATCTGTGGAGAGTTTAACTTCTTCTTTGCTGATTCAGATGTCTTTTATATCCTTTTGTTGTCTGATTGCTATGGCTAGAAGTTCTAGTACTATGTTGAATAGCAGTGGTGATAGTGAACATCCCTGCCATGTTCCTGACCTTAGGAGAAAAGCTCTCAGTTTTTTCCCCATTGAGGATGATGTTTGCTGTGGGTTTTTCATAGATGGCTTTGATGGTATTGAGGTATGCACCCTCTATCCCTACACTGTGAAGAGTTTTGATCAAGAAAGGATGCTGTACTTTGTCAAATGCTTTTTCAGCATCTATTGAGAGGATCATATGGTTCTTGTCCTTTCTTTTATTAATGTATTGTATCACATTGATTTGCGAGTGTTGAACCACTATTACAGCCCAGGAATAAATCCACTTGGTCGTGGTGAATAATCCTTTTAATGTACTGTTGGATCCTGTTGGCTAGTATTTTGGTGAGAATATTTGCATTCATGTTCATCAGGGATATTGGTCTGTAATTCTCCTTTTTGGTGGGGTGTTGGTCTAGTTTTGGGATCAAGGTAATGCTGACCTCATAGAGTTTGGAAGTTTTCCTTCCATTTCTATTTTTTGAAACAGCTGCAGAAGAACAGGTATTCCTTCTTTCTTTAAATATTTGGAAGAATTCCTCTGGGAAGCCATCTGGCCCTGGGCTCTTGTTTGTTGGATTTTTGATTGGTGCTTCGATTTCCTTGCTGGTGATGGGTCTGTTCAGGTTTTCTATTTCTCACCGTTTCAGTTTTGGTAGTTTATATATCCCTAGGAATGTGTCCATTTCTTCCAGATTGTCAAATTTGTTAGCATATAGTAGCTCATTATATGTTCTTATAATTGTATTTCTTTGGTTTTGGTCATGATCTCTCCACTTTCATTCACGATTTTATTTATTTGGGTCCTTTCTCTTTTATTTTTTTTTATTATTTTTTTTTAATTATTCATTTTTTTTATTAGTTAGAGAGAGAGAGAGAGAGCACAGGCAGACAGAGAGGCAGGCAGAGGCAGAGGGAGAAGCAGGCTCCCTGCGGAGCAAGGAGCCCGATGTGGGACTTGATCCCAGGACGCTGGGATCATGACCTGAGCCGAAGGCAGCTGCTTAACCAACTGAGCCACCCAGGCGTCCCTCTCTTTTATTTTTGATAAGTCTGGCCAGGGGGTTATCAATCTTACTAATTTTTTCAGAGAACTAGTGCCTAGTTTTGTTATCTGTTCTACTGCCCTTTTCATTTCTATTTCATTGATATCTGCTCTGATCTTTGTTATTTCTCTTCTCCTGGGTGTAGGCTTTATTTCCTATTCTTTTTCCAGCTCCTATAGTTTAAGGTTAGGTTGTGAATTTGAGACCCTTCTTGTTTCTTGAGAAGGGCTTGTATTGCTATACACTTCCCTTTTAGAATTGCCTTTGCTGCATTGCATAGGTTTTGAACAGTTATATTTTCACTTTCATTTGTTTCCATAAATTTTTTAAATTCTTCCTTAATTTCCTGGTTGACCCATTCATTCTTTAGTAGTACTCTCTTTAGCCTCCATGTATTTGAGTTCTTTCCAAATTTCCTCTCATGGTTGAGTTCCAGTTTCAAAGCATTGTGGTCTGAAAATATGTAGGGAATGATCCCAATCTTTTGGTAACGGTTGAGACCTGATTTGTGACCCAGGATGTGATCTATTCTGGAGAATAGTTCCATGTGAGAAGGATAATAGTTCCAATAGAGAAGAATATATGTATACAAAAATAAAATTAAATACAGTGAAAGGATAGATTGTAATGGTAAAAATGAAAATTAAAAGACAAGAAAAAACAAAAGAGAAAAAAAAAAACAGCCACAAAAGGGAAGGGATATAAGCAGGTGAATAGAACAAAGCAATACACTAATTCCTGAGGGTATTTGGGTCAGCTTGTTAGAGAAAACTACATCTCAAAATTGTAAAGAAAGAAAAACTTACATATATACAAAAATAAAACTAAACACATTGAAAAGGTAGGATGTAACTCTAAAGGTGAAAATTAAAAGACTTTAACCAAAAAAAAGGAAGAAGAAAAAAGGAAAAAAAAAAAGAATATGATCAGACAGGTGAATAGAACAGAGCCATAGATTTTGGGTATATTTTGGTCTGTTAGAATAAACTGCATCCCAAAATTGTAAAGAAAGAAAAACTTTTGTACATACCAAAATAAAATCCAATACAACAGAGGGATAGAATGTAACTGTAAAAATGAAAATTAAAAACGATTTTTACAAAGAGTTGATAAGAAATTGGTTGAAAAAGAAAAGAGAAAAAATTTTTTGAAAATTAACTTGGAAAGACAAAAATCATGGGAAAAAAGCCATGAATTCTAGGTGTTGCTTTCCCCTAGCTCTGGAGTTCTGCACTTCTCATTAATCAGTGAACTTGGTCTTGGTTGTTCTTGCTCACCTTCTGGGGGAGGGGTCTGTTGCTGTGATTCTCAAATGTCTTTGCTCGATGGGGAATTGCAGTGCCCTTGCCAGGGGCTGGGCTGGGAGCTTTTGTTCTCTGAGTGCTTTCTGTGGAGCTCTGGAGGACGGGAATGAAAATGGCGGCCTCCCAGTCTCCAGTCCAGAGAAGCCGAGAGCTCGGGGCCCCACTCCTCAGTGCGCTCTCAGAGAAAAACAGTCAATCCCTCCCTGGTCTCCCTGGTCTCTCCATGCTCACCCAGCCTGTGACCGAGCATTTCTATCTCTGGCGCTTGGCCCCATTTAGAGTCTCCAAACCCAGTAGATTTCTGCTGTGTGCTCCCATGCCACTCCTCCCAGAGGAGGAAAGTGAGTCTCCCGGATCTGCCACTTGTGGGGTCCCTGCTCAAAGAGCAGAGACCCTACTATGCCAGGGATCATGGTTTAAGGTAACCCTGAGCAGAGAGCCCCCTCCTCAGCTCCCTGATTGCAGCCGGCTTCCCCACTCTGATGCCTGGGAGCTCTGCTGCAATCAGGCACCCCTGGTCTTCCTGTGACCCTGGGGATCCTGAGACTACTTGAACCACATGGGATTCCGCCCAGCTTTGTCCCTGAGTGATATCCCTCAGCAGAGCAGACTTCTAAGAGTTCTGATTTTGTGCTCTGCGGCTCTCTCACCTGCTAGGAGCCAGCTGACAGAGCCCCCCGCCACCACCCGTGATTTATCTTCCCATATACGGCCTCCGATTCACTTTTCCACACGTCCTAGCTTACAGAAAGTGGTCACTTGTCTATTCGTAGAGTTGAAGCTATTCTTTCTTTGATCTCTGGTTGAGTTCGCAGGTGTTCAGAATGATTTGGTAGCTATCTAGCTGAATTCCTGGGACCCGACAGAACTAAGGTCTCCTATTCCTCCACCATCTTGGACTCTTCCGTCAATGTTTATTTATTTATTTATTTTAGCAATCTCTGCACCCAACATGGGGCATGAACTCACAACCCTGAGATCAAGAGTTGCACGCCCTTTTGAGTGAGCCAGCCAAGTGCCCCCAAAAGAAAAATTTTTGAGTGAGTTTTGAATATGAGGTCAGAATTTCAGCTTTTGACATCATACCTCATCAATCTCAGGAAGCTCTGACTTCTGTAGTAATATGTTCATGAACACACAACATGTGTTCCTATAACAGATCTGTCAGAAAATTTGGGGTAAATGTAAACATAATACAGGAGGTATAGGATTTTATTCATGGACACTAGAAAAAAGTGGCAGGTTTATAAAAGATGAATAAAAAAAAAAGCAATAAAAATTTTCAGTCAGAGGGAAAGCTTAAGACTAGCTCAAAGGGAAATGGCCAGACCTGAGTTTAGAAGAGGGAAGGAGACCTTCTGGGTGTACAGCTTTCCCAGTGCAGGAACAGGCATGGTCAATAAACCATATTACATTTCCCAGTTTCCGTAGCTTTTGGGAATAGGCTTCCACCAGCAGTGAGAGAACAATTCTAGTCTACCTGCTTGGATAATTACATCTGTTATTATAGGTTTTAGCTTAGTAGAATATCTCAGGCTGCACATAGCAGACATAAACTGGTTAACTTCAGGATAAGGGGGAGGTGCCTGAGATGAGAAGGGAAGAAACTATGGGGGGGACAACTTTAGGGACTGGACAGCAGGAGTCCTTACCTGTGTCTCCAGGATCCTGCCATCCATGTGGTGATAGTCTCTGCATCCCAGTGAGGGCTCCTTCAGGCATTAAGAAATAGAGCACCGGGGCACCTGGGTGGCTCAGTGGGTTAAAGCCGCTGCCTTCGGCTCGGGTCATGATCTCAGGGTCCTGAGATCGAGCCCCGCATCGGGCTCTCTCCTCTGCGGACAGCCTGCTTCCTCCTCTCTCTCTCTGCCTCTCTGCCTACTTGTGATCTCTGTCTATCAAATAAATAAATAAGATCTTTAAAAAAAAAAAAAGAAATAGAGCACCATCATGAAACATCACCACCCTTATGGGCTGGAGGGGGAATGGCTATGAATAAACTTAGAGTGCACCTTTTAATTGAGCCAGGGAAAGATTCTTCAGTCATTTAGCGCTAAACCTGTCCATTCCTTCTCGCTGCAAAGTAGGATGAGGATAGAGCTGTTTCTCAGGAAAGTGAAATGTGGTGACCAGCCCAGAAAGTGAGCCCAGAGTATTGAAAGTGGAAAATGCAGGGATATAAGTCAGGTTCTCAAAAGTAGTTGAGGCCAAGGACGCTTTTTGAGGGTCAAGGAAATGTTCTGTGTCTTGACTGTGGTGGTGGTTACGAGACTCTGTATAATTACCAAAGCTCATAAACTGTGCACTTAAAACAGGTGAATTCTATCGTATGTAAGTTTTATTGCAGTAAAGCTAGAAAATGAAGAAGCTGAGGTAATGTAGGCAGGTCCCTAGGAGAGACACCGCCTGGATGCTGGGGAGAATGTAGATAGAATGCCCTCACTCATGGAAGGTGAGAGCCCACCTTGTCCGCCACCGAGTGTCTGTGCGCCAGCGGATAACGAACTGGAAGGCAAACAGCTTGGCTGAGGGACCTGTCCGGTGGCCCAGAGCCTGAGAAAAGTCAGCAAAGTTGGCATCAGAACACCTGAAACCAAGGAAAGGCATCCTTAAAGCCACATCATTTCATTTCATTTCGTTGTCATATAACTTTAGTCCTATCTTAACATCTGTATCTTGTAGAACACATTTCACATACGCTCTTTCACTTTAGTCAGCGCAGAAACCTGCTGGATGAACAGTGCACATATGACCGGAGGGACCGAGAGCAGGGGGCTGCTGTCAGGACATGTGCCAGGCACCAACCGATTGCCTCCTGGCTCCAGATTCACTGTCCGGGCCCAGAGGGAAGATTTCCAAGTTCCTCGGTGACTTCTGCTAATGTCACTCCCCTGCTGGTGAGGTCTGGATCCCGGAGAGGAGGAAATTCCTGAGGCGCTCTTCCTCGGCACCCACGGAAGCAAAGAGAATGCCAGGGCTGCAATATAAGGAGCAGCTCTCGTCCCGCTCGCTGAAACACGTTCAAGGCAGACCCGCCTGTGCTGAGATCTGGACCTTGCTGGAGAGGGCATGCCAGAGGCAGGGAAGTCCTGTGGCGCTTCGCCCAAGGAACTTGCTGGAAATCCCTGTGGGATTACCTGAAAGCCACCCTCGAGGGCGCCAGATGAAGCTGCCCACTGGGAGGTGCCTCCCCAAGGCCAGAGCCATTCTATTGCAATAGTGCCCTGGGGGGCGGCGGGGAGGGCACAGGGAACCTTTGGCTGCTGGGTGCTGAGCCCCTTCTCTCTGCAGCCCTCCCTCACCAGCACCACCCAGTATTAACAGGAAAACTGGAAATGTAGTTTACTCAGCAAAATTTCCTTTTGTGTACCAACCGCCAGGACCGCTGCTGCTCCAGTGGCTTCGGGGAGTGCCGATGTCTGTGCACCTGTGCGCTCACACAGAGAGATGCTTCATCTCCTTTAGAACTCGGTTCTGACCAAGCCCTTCCCTCCAAAGAGTAGGACGAATAGTTCATTTTAAATCAGATTGTCTTTTCGGTCTCCCTAGAGTGGAGTTTATTATGTATTACTTATTATGCCCAAGAGACTAGATCCACATGGCCCAGAGGCTATCAGGAAATTAGAAGTCCTTCATCTCAGTCCCCAGTCATCTCACTTAGGCACTGGGCAGTTAGTAGGGCCATTGCATGGGACATCCTAAGCTTAGGGATGCCCCCAGAAGGTCATCATCCTCAGTGAAACTGCCATCTGAGAAAACAGTGGGGAGTGTGGACTCGTCACACTCTCTCTGCTCCTAAATTTCCTAATGTGAGAATTTTAGGAGTTCAGAATTTATTTCCAGGTCTCCAGGGTTATACTTAGAAATGAAGATTCACTGGCTTGGTCCTGGAAATCTCTTTAAAGGTAAAGGTACCACTTATGAAGTATTCTTATTTCAAAATTGAATCTGAATTGGAAATCTATTGCCAGTTTAAGGAAATACGGGAGATAGAGAATTATGTTAAACACCATGGGTGTGTCACCCACAAAATCCAAAGAATAGGAAATTCTACAGAACACATAAAACAAAACACATATGTTTTCCCAACAACTAAATAGCAAAATTTAAAAAAAAAAGTAGCAGGAAGGATTTGTAGAGTATAAGAAAAAATATTAACAAATGCAGCTTGTGGATCTTGTTTGAATTAACCAACTATAAAAAAGTAATAAGGGAAATCGGAACACTCTAATGATGTTAAGATGTTAGGTATAAGTATTGTGGGTGTCACTCTAATGGTTTTTTATCTGTAAATAGTACTTAGAGATTAATGGTCTGATTTGCTTTGACATAAATCAATGTAGGCAGGAAGGATAAATGTATAAATCGGGTTTTCTTAACATGGATACCATGGACATTTGGGGCAGAATAACGCTTTACTGTGGAGCATCTCCGGCCTCTACCCACTCGATGCCAGGAGCTCCCCTCAGTGGTGAGGGACAGAAATGCAGACACTGAGTGGCACCTCGCCTGCTCCCTCTATGGAGTGCACGACTCTTGCTCTGGGGGCTGTAAGTTCTAGCCTGTGTTGGGTATATAGAGATGATTTAAAAATTTTTAAAAATCTATGGGACGCCTGGGTGGCTCAGTTGGTTGAGCGGCTGCCTTTGGCTCAGGTCATGATCCCAGCGTCCTGGGATCGAGTCCCACATCGGGCTCCTTGCTCGGCAGGGGGCCTGCTTCTCCTTCTGCCTCCGCCTGCCTCTCTGCCTGTGCTCGCTCTCTCTCGCTCTCTCTGACAAATAAATAAATAAAATCTTTTTAAAAAATTTTTTTTAATCTTTTTTTTTTTTTTTTAAGATTTTATTTTGGGGCACCTGGGTGGCTCAGTCGTTGAGCATCTGCCTTCGGCTCAGGTCATGATCCCAGGACCCTGGGATCGAGTCCTGCATCGGGGTCCCTGCTAGTGTGAAGCCTGCTTCTCCCTCTCCCTCTGCTTGTGTTCCCTCTCTCACTGTCTGTCTCTTTGTTAAATAAATAAAATCTTTTAAAAATTTATGTTTTTTTTATTTGAGTGAGAGAGCACAAGGGGGGGGGGAGGGAGATGGAGAAGCAGGCTCCCTGCTGAGCCCACCTCAAGGCTCAATCCCAGGACTCCAAGATCATGACCTGAGTTGAAGGCAGACGCTCAGCCAGCTGAGCCACCCAGGCAGGCCCAAAATAAAAAATCTTTTAAAAAAATGCAGGCATTGACAAATAACCCCTGTGGGGAAAATCACAGTTAAGAGCTGCCAGTCTAAATAAAACAGTATTGGCCTTGGGTTGATAACCGTTGAATAAATTATGGCTTATCTACACAATATTACACAGAAAGAATTAGGGAGATCTCTGAAATGGAGAATTCCCACAATATGCCATTAAATGAAAAGAGTGGAATGAGAGTGTGTATAGCGTTCTACCTTTATTGAAGAAAGCAATGAGAATATACGTCTGTACTTTCATCTTCATAAAAAACACAGAGAGGCTCAATCAGGAGCTAATGGAAATGGAATATGGTTGTTTAATGGGAGCAGGGAGGGATGCCTGGGTGGCTCAGTCATGTTAAGTGTCTGCCTTGGCTCAGGTCCTGGTCCCAGGGTTCTGGGATCGAGTCCCATGTCGGGTTCATTGCTCAGTGGGGAGCCTGCTTCTTCTGCCTGCCACTCCCTCTGCTTGGGTGCTCGAGCTCTCTCTCTGACAAATAAAAATAAAATCTTAAAAAATAATAATAACGGAGGGGTGGGGAGGAATGAGACTTTTGAACATCTACTTCAGTACTCTTGAACTATGTAAATATTTCACAAATGGAAAAAATAAAAACTATTAATGATATGAATATTGAAGTATTTAGAGGGAAATAAGCCAATATCTGCAGTTTATTTAAAAAGTGCTCTCTGCTCAGTGGGGAGCCTGCTTCTCCCTCTCCATCTCCCCATGCCGGCTGCTCTGCCTGCTGCTTATTCTCTCTCTCTGTCAAATAAATAAAATATTTTAAAAATGCTTCAAAAACATAAAATAGATGGATAGATATGGGGATGTTTAGATGAATGTGGTGAAGCAAATAGAGTAAAATGCTAATGGTGGACTCTAGGTAGTGAGTGTACAGATGCTTCCTGTAAGACCTTTTTCAGTTTAGCTGTTTGAAATTTTATATTAAAATATTGGAAAAAATTAAGTGAAAAAGGAACAAAAGCAAACCCTAAAACAATCCTGTGCATTAAGTTGGTAACATAACCACATAGCAAAAAGAGTTAATTCAATTACATTTTGAACACAGTACTCTGTGGACTCAATGTTTTGGGTTCTTTTGTTTTGTTTTGTTTTTTGAGAGAGAATGAGCAGTGGGGAGGGGCAGAGGGAGAGAGAGAAGCAAACACCCTGAGCAGGGAGTCCAATGTGGGGCTCGATCCCGGGACCCAGAGAACATGAGCGAACATGAGCCGAAGGCAGTCGCTTAACCCATTGAGCCACCCAGGTACCCGAGTGGAATGTATTTTAAAGACAAAAGTTTTCAAAAAAGTCTTGAACTTTCCGTATTAGAAATTTCCATTGACTTCATGATAAGCAGATCGGTCAGCTCTCCTGAGTCACAACAAATACCAGGCCAACAAAATTGTTCCTAAAAGAGCCGTTTGGGTTCAGTTTCACAATGTTAATAACCTTATTCTCAGTAATTTACTCCGTAGTCCTGGCATGTAGTTCCAGAAAGAATTCTTATATTGCCCACTAGGTGGCAGTACTATCTAATGTAACTGAAAGAGAACCGCTCCTGCCTCTGACATGCTGTCCACTGTATTGATTTTCTCACCTGTTGACAGATGAGATTAATATCTCTGCAAAGTTCTGTCCTTCAGAATTTGAGCAACAAAGGTAATAGATCCTACTTACAAATGCAGAATCACTGCATGGGTAGGGACCTCCAGAGGTCAGCCAGTCCATTTATGTACCTCCAAATAGAAACCCTCCTACTCTATTTTTAATCTGCCCAAGAAACAGGGTGTTTCTCAAAGTTCTGTTCCAACATTTAGCATAAAGTCAAGTGGTTCATTCAGTGATGTTTCCATTCGTTCTTCAAAGAGCGAACACTTTCAGAGTAATGACCGTATGCCCGTTGTAGCACTTAGTGTCATGGCTGTGACAGTTCCTGCAGACACAGTCCTGCTGGCCTTGAGGAGCTTATCGTCCCTCGCCCAAAACAGAGAAGTTGATGTGGCTCCTAGGAGCATGGCTCGCTCGGTTTTGCTCAGCTCAAGCAGAGGAACCATCTTACAGCCATAAGACATGGAGGCCCCAGTGAGGAAGAAAAGACAAGTGAGCATCACAAGGTGTAGTGAGAAATGCACGGGAGTCAGCAGAGGGCGCTGTGAGGCACACTACTAGCCAGAGTAGTCCGGGAAGACATCTCAGATGAAGGGACACTAAACTGAGACCTGAAGCTAGACAGGCAGGGACCCAGTGGAATGGGGTGGGGGGGGGGATGGAGTGGAGTGAGAAGGGAAGGGCTCTGCAGGTTGCAAAAGTTGGAGGGGGAGGGATACCATCCTACTCTGATCTGTATGGCAGACACAGTCTGGCACAGTTGACTTAGATTAAACACCTCCCTCAATCTAATGTCACACGATGTGACCTTGGATCTTCCCACTTCTTTGGGTCTAGGTGTCCTCACTCTGAAGGTAACTGAGATCCCTCAGGGACGTTGTGGGGCGGGAGATGTAAGGATCTCAGGATCCAAGAAAAGAACAACCCAAGAGGCAGGAGAAAGCAGGTGAGCACAGGATCTTAGAGATGGGTACAGCGGTCACGCTGCATGGGTTGAGGACAGAGGAGCAGGCGAACCTGTGGAACCAGCAAGCACAGAAAACTCTAGAGGAATCTGGCAGGGGAGGGAAGACAAGAGAGGGAGAAGCCTGAGCATGTTTACATGCTGCTAGAGAGGAGCGAGGAGACGGGAAGAGGTTGCAGGGGGCGAGGGAAGAACAGATAAGCCTAGGAAGCCAGTGTGGCAACCGGGAGGGCCAGAGAGCATGGGAGCTACACACGGGGGACTGGTAGAGGGATGCTGAAGGGTGCACTGAGCTCGTTAAACACCCAGACTGGATTTTTTTTTAAGCTTTTTTGTTTTGTTTTGTTTTGTTTTTTGAGAGAGAGAGAGAACAGAGGGGGAGGGAGAAGCAGACTTCCCCCTGAGCACAGAGCCAGACGCAGAGCTAGATCCCAGGATCCTGAGATCGTGACCTGAGCCAAAGGCAGACGCTCAACTGAATGAGCCACCCAGACGTCCCTGGATTTTTTTTTAAGACTTTATTTTTTTAGAGCAATTTTGAGTTCCCAGCAAAATTGAGCTAAAGGTACAGACTTTTCCCAAATGCCCTCTGCCCCCATCCCTGGTTGTCAGCATCCAGGGTGGGAGTGGTATGTTTGTTACGATTCATGAGGCTACTTTGGTGCATCTTTATCACCCAAGTCCATAGTTTGTTCACCTGGGGCTTCCCTCTTGGTGGCGTACATTCTGTGGGTTTGGACCAACGGGCAGTGATGTGTGTACGTTGCGCCATAAAGAATATTTTCACTGCCCTAAAAGTCTTCTGTGCCCCACATGTTCATCACTCCCTTTCCAAACCCCCTGGCAACCATTCATCCTTTTGCTGTCTCCATAGTTTGGCCTTTTCCACAGCATCATTCAGTTGGAAGTGAACAATATGTAGCCTTTTCAGATCGGTTTCTTTCAGTTAGTAATAAACATTTAAGTTTCCTCCCTGCCTCTTCATGACTCATTTCTTCTCAGTCCTGAATAATATTCCATTGTCTGGATATACCAGTTTACTTAGAGAGGATGTTTTTTAACGAATCTTATTTTTAGGAATCACGAAATGAAGCAAATAGTAAAATGCCAGAAAGTAAATGCAGAAAGTGCACATTTTCTGCTTTGAACTTTGTACATATATGAGTAAGAAAAAAATTTTTGATAAAAAATATTACAGTACAAAAAAGAGGGGGAAAGTAATATTTTGATACTTTTGTATTGCATGTAAAACATATAATTTAGGGGAAAATACTAAATGGTGCCGCTGGATATGTTCTTTTTCTTTTTTTTTTTTTTTAAAGGAGGGGCAGGGCAGAGAGGGAGAGAAAGAATCTTGAGCAGGCTCCACAGCCAGTGAGGGGCCCTGTGGGGCTTAATCTCAGGACCTGAGATCACAGCCTAAGCTGAAACCAAGAGCCCGACGCTCAACCTGAGCCCCCCCCGCAGGTGCCCCAGAATGAGTCACTTTCCAGTTTCAATCAATTAATTAAGAAAGAGGAAAGGCCAACTTTATTTTTCTTTTTTAGCTTTAAAGATTTTTAAAGATAGATTTTTAAAGAAATGTCAGCTTTAAAGATTTTGTTCAAATTCAGTAAAATGTTTCAAGTATGAACTAAAATTTGTACGTACCAAACACATTTATCACACTTTTCCATTTGTACTGTTTGACAGTTTTGAGTTTGAAACACAGATAAAAAACCCAGGTAGTCCCCCAAAATGGCAAAATTGAAGTTGCTCCAGTTCTGTCTCTCCACCTATATTTATATATATATATTGAAGATTTTTTTTTTTTTGAGAGAGAGAGGACAAGCAGGGGGAGTGGCAGGCAGAGAGAGGCAGGCTCTCCGCAGAGCAGGGAGCCCGATGCGGGACTCGATCCCAGGACCCGGGATCATGACCTGAGCCAAAGGCAGACGCTTAACTGACTGAGCCACCCAGGCGCCTATATTTATAATTACTGTGCTATCCCTTTTTTTTCTCAATTTAGTATTTACAAGCAAAAATATAATACAGCAGACAGGCACTGTGCCCGAAGTGAACCATGATTCCCCTGGACACGTGCTCTCGAAACCAGCTGCGTGTGGCTGTGGTGGGTGTGTGGGACGCCAGCCACGTAACTGGGGGGTTCTCTGAATACCCACTTGGAAAGGACAGTGGTTATTAAAGGAATAATAAGAAGTGCTCATTTCAAGTTTATACATCTGTATTGGGAAAACCCAAGGGTGACTGCTACGGTTGTTTGGAACTAACCAGCGAAAGATTGTTCTCAGGAGGGAGTATTTTATGTGACACTGTTTAGAATCGCCAGTCCGCGGTGAGGTTCGAAGACCGGCGACTCAGTTTGGACAGATATGCAGTCCGCTCAGGTGCAGGCACGAGGGTGTCCTGTAACACCGTCCTGTCCCCCTAGGTCGGCCAGGCAGACATGCTTCCCTGGGGCAGAAGGAAAGGCTGAAACGAGGCTTAACAAGGGGCAGGCTTGCTACAGAGGAGAGGTGTGTAGGAGCAAGATCCCCTGGGAAAGAGGGGAAATTGATGCAGACTTGCTCCTGTGGGGGACTATTTTTTTTTTTAAGATTTTATTTATTTATTTGACAGACAGAGATCACAAGTAGGCAGAGAGGCGGGGGGGGGGAGCAGGCTCCCTGCTGAGCAGAGCCCCATGCGGGACTCGATCCCAGGACCCTGAGATCATGACCTGAGCCGAAGGCAGTGGCTTAACCCACTGAGCCACCTAGGCGCCCCCATGGGGGACTATTAAGGCTCACATACACTGCAAGGAAAGACACACGTGGTGGTACCTGGCACAGTGGTGCAGGGCCCGGAAACGGTGTAGGAGCCCCCCTCAGCCGCTGACCAGCCGCTCTGGGCCTCAGCACTTCCCAAACTGAGATTAGCAACAGGCCTCTGAGAACTGAGTGAATAACCTGAGGGGTTTTATTTTTTAATTTTAGTTTTAAGTGATCTCTACCCGCAATGTTGAGTTCGAACTCACGACCCTGAGATCAAGAGTTGCACACTCCACTGACTGAACCAGCCAGGTACCCCAGATAACCTGAGTTTCTGAGGCTCTTCTGAGTACACCTAAGCATTGGGGGGCCCTAGAGAGGAGAGCGCCTGATGGGGTGGGTCTACCAGTATTCCCCGGCATGAGCTTCCCCACTGGGAAGAGTGTCACCATTCCCTCCTCTTGGAGGGGTGGTTCTCCCTCTGCCCCGGTTGCCTTGGGCTCCTGCCCTGACAGCAGGGTTGGCTTCTGGCAGAGAGCACAAACCACAGATATTTTATGTAGAAACTTTGTGTTTGGGACGACTTTCCTCAGAAAGACTTTCCTCAGAAAGGTCTAGGGACTTGCCAAGAGCCTAGAGCCCCATGGAATGCTCTTAGGGACAATAGAAATGGTTAGAGTTGTTGTGCAGAAAAGAGAGAGGAAACATGGGATTCAGGACGCAGTGGAGGCTGAAGACTGCTTTTGCCAAAGTTTAGAGTTGCTTTTTCTGTTGACTTCAGTGGAGAAGGAGGACACATTGTTACCCTTCTTTAAGTCCAGGTTGGGAAAGTTTTTTCTCTACAGGGTTAGATACTAAACATTTTAGGCTTTCTTTATTGCATCCTGTTTGTTTATTTTTTTTAAAGGCTTTTATTTATTTGACAGAGAGAGCAAGAGGCACAAGCAGGCAGAGCAGTAGAGGGAGAGGGAGAAGCAGGCTCCCCAATGAGCAGGGAGCCCGATGCGGGGCTCGATCCCAGGACCCTGAGATCATGACCTGAGCCGAAGGCAGTCGCTTAACCAACTGAACCACCCAGGGCACCCCAGGTGCCCCTTGTTTGTTTATTTTGACCACCCTTAAAAAAAGGAAAATCATTCTTAGTTCTCAGGCCATGACCATGTTTTGCTGACCTTCAGATAGCTGACACATTCTTAAACTGAAGAGAAATCACAAGGGATGAATCTATCAGAGGGAGCAAAATTACTTTCTAACCTCCCAAGAAAGGCGATTTTCTTGCAGGAGACTTGATAAAAATTTGAAAAGGGTGTGTGGAGGAATCACTTTCTTCCTACGGGAGTGAAAAAGAAAAGAGAGTTGTCGTGGGCAAGCAAGGTACATCTGAGTAGGTGTATGAAACACAAGAAGAGCCACGGCCGTGCTACCCTCCATGGAAAGGAGAAGCGGGAGAAGTTTTAGGGTGTCTTATTTGTCTTACAGATTTGCTAATGCAACTTTTTTTCTTTGGGGAATCTATTGGTTCGATATGAAACATATATATGGAAAATAGACTGAAAAAGAAATTCAGTGAAAAGAAACCACATATATCCCCAACTGTGTTTATGTTGGGCTCAAGACCTCGGAGCGTTTAAGAAAATTAGGAAAAGAAGCTCCAGTCCCAGTCGTCTGTGAAGATGGAAAGAGGAGGGAGGCATCTAAAGGACCAGTGTTGAGTACAGAGTTTTCTCAGTTCAGGATTTTAAAAGGTGTGTAGAAAAGCCGAAAGGGGGAATACCTTCCTCGGAATGAATGCAGTGTGAGCCAAAACCGGCACTGTGTTGTGAGACTAGAACAAAGAGTTCTCTCCTCCCGCTCAGAAGCTGAAGGTTTCTGTGAGCAGTGAGGACTGGGTCAGGACCAGCGGCATCATGTGGGTCGGTCCAGGGCAAGATGATCACGAGAGTCCCCGTGTTACAGAAAATTGCTCCTAATTGCGGGATGGTAAGAGCAGTGTAAAAACTGAGCACAGGGGCGCCTGGGTGGCTCAGTGGGTTAAGCCTCTGCCTTCAGCTCAGGTCATGATCTCAGGGTCCTGGGATCGAGCCCCACATCGGGCTCTCTGCTTGGCAGGGAGCCTGCTTCCTCCTCTCTTCTCTCTGCCTGCCTCTCTGCCTGCTCGTGATCTCTGTCTGTCAAATAAATAAATAAAATCTTTAAAAACAACAACAACAACAACAAAAAACTGAGCACAGGGCCACTCCGAGTGGCTCGCTCATGAAGCAGGTCCTGGAGGAGAAGCCGGTCCTGGAGGAGGACCCGGGGCTGCCATACCTCAGCCCAACCATCTTTGGTCCTTGAAGGTTCTCAGCACAAGTCAACTGCATATAGAAACTAGTATCGCTCCATTTCATCTGCACGCAGGTTCCCGCAAAGGCCTTCGTAGCTCTCTGCTCAGGTCGCAGGACACAGTTCAGGCTCAGGACCTATGTCTTTCTGCCAAGCTGGAGCTGAGACCGCCTGCAAACAGAGAAGAAAAATAGCAATGTCATACCTGCCTGGAGGGTGCCAGGGCAGCGGGAGCAGAGGCGCGCCCGGGTGAGCTGTCCGACCAGCAGAATACCCCAGGCCGCTAGTCGGGCTCCTCTAGGTGGACAGCAGGGTAGAGGTGACAGCAGGGAGACCTTGTCCAGGCCTTCCAACCCCACCCGGAGCGGAAGGGCTGGTAAAAGCATATTTGGCTTTAAAAAGAAACGGGAAGAGCAGTATTCTCTGCCCTATTCTCTGCTGCTTTGATGGAATTAGCATAAATGCCGAGAGACATCAATAAGCCAGGAAAACAGCCCAGTGTGTCTCTTTACCTCCTTGGTAAAGCAACATTTATAGTAGTCTGCAAGGTCTCAACAAAGGAAAGAACTGAAGCCCGGTAAGAGTGTGTAAGAGCATCAGATGATAACACAGGGGTTTAAAATGAATCCAAGTGTCTAGAACTATACAAAATAGGATAACATGAGAATCGGCCCAAATCCTCTGAGTCGCCGTGATTAGTCCTTGAGAAATCAGAGGACACGCGAGGAGAAACAAAGACTGGGCAAAGAAACCTCAAATCGGGGGGGGCAGGGAAATAAAGAGAAAGTTTAATTTTAAAATAGGAACTCGTAAATTTGAAATTTAAATTGTTGGTCAGATTGTGAGCACAGCACTCCACGAATGGCTCCCAGAGTTGTCTGTAGGAATGACATGGGGACAGAAGGTCACCCATGTCCTGTAAACGGATCCCTTCAAGCCAGACCTTCTTTAAAAAGGGGGTCGAGGGACGCCTGGGTGGCTCAGCTGGTTAAGCGGCTGCCTTCGGCTCGGGTCAGGATCCCAGCGTCCTGGGATCGAGTCCCGCGTCGGGCTCCTGGCTCGGCAGGGAGCCTGCTTCTCCCTCTGCCTCTGCCTGCCTCTCTGTCTGCCTGTGCTCGCTCTCTCTCTCTCTAATAAATAAATAAAATCTTAAAAAAAAAGGGGGGGGTCGAGACAGAGATGCAATTAGAGTGCTACATCAATGAAATAAAACTGATAATTCCAGCAAAGTGATGAGCAAAACCTAGCATGTTGTCCTTGGGGATAGGATAAAGAAATGGGGACAGATGAACCAGCAGTCGAAACCATACAAACTGGGTTGTTAATGTATCCGAGTCAGCCTGTCCAGGTGGTATCTTGCAGATCTGCCCATCACTTACCTGTGGTGTAGCAACTTCGTCAGTAATTTACACGTTGGCACAGGAAATGTGCTCCTCAGGCTTAAAGATTAGCCTCAAGCTGGGAAGATATGCCAGCCCATATAGATTCACCACTGTCCCTACAGGCTGCAGTCCTGATGCTGAATCAATAGGTTGATATTTTAACTAGAATACATGTAAAGAGATGTTTTTAGGTTTGGGGTTGTTGTTGTTGTTTTAAGGTTTTTATTTATTTATTTGACAGAGAGACAGCAAGAGAGGGAACACATGCAGGGGGAGTGGGAGAGGGAGAAGCAGGCTTCCACTGAGCAGGGAGCCTGATGCAGAGCTTGATCGCAGGATCCTGGGATCATGACCTGAGGAGAAGGCAGATGCTTAATGGCTAAGCCAACAGGTGCCCCCAAGATGTTTTTAGGTTAAAAAAAATTTTTTTTTTTTTTGTTGGAGTGCTGGGTGGTTCAGTGGGCAGAGCATGTGACACTTAATTTCAGGGTTATGGGTTTGAGCCCCAGGTTGGGGGTAGAGATTACTTAAAAATAAATATCTTTTAAAAAATCGCTGAGATTAAAAACAAATAAAAAATATTTTGTACAAATACAAGAAGGAGGAGATCAGGCTTGGTAGCAACCCATAAAGCAAACAGAAAATGTAGAAGATTGCTTATGCATTAAATGAACTAGTTCTGTAGCTCTATAGTGTAATTGTTGGAAAAGCTAATGTGTTAAGCCAAATTATCAGAAACAAAATGATCATTTATTAAGAAGTTAGAACGAGAGCCCTGGCTCTCGAGGTAGATGGTGAACTAGTGTTCGAATCCTAGCTCTGCTGCTTTGGGTGACCTTGGGCAAATGACTTAATCTCTTTATATCCGTGTTCCTCTGTTCCTCCCTTTTAAAAATGAGGGTAATAGTAATACCCATTTAATAAGGTTCTTTTGAATAATCAGAGATAATATGTATAAAACCTTTAGATTAGGGGCGCCTGGGTGGCTCAGTCAGTTAAGCATCTGCGTTTGGCTCAGGTTGTGATCCCAGGGCCCTGGGATGGAGCCCCAGGTGGGGCTTCCTGCTCAGCGGAGACTCTGCTTGTCCCTCTGCCCTTGCCCCCCACCCCGCCCCATACTCTCTCTCTCTCGTTCACTCACTCTGCTCTCTCTCAAATAAATAAATAAAACCTTAAAAAAAATCATTTAGATTAGTGTTCTATTAATGTTCCCTGTCATTGTTCAGTTTGGGACACTGTACATGTTTCACTGTGTGTGCCTTTTAATTCAATCACATATTTATTGAAAAATCATATGTATATGAAAATACAGAACTAAAAGACTGGTAACCAGAAGATAACCCTTGTTCAGTTTCCTTCATACCTTCCATGTGTATATACCAGTGGACACAATGTTCTGCACCTTTGTTTCCCCCACATACTATGTATCTTTCCATAGCAGCACCTGTAGGTGCACTCTATTCGTCTTTAAGGCATATGGTATTACATCGTGTGGCTGTCCCCTAATTGATGAGCTTGTCTCCAGATCCCACTGAGGTTGTATTCAGGCTTTTGTTTGTGCAGACAATGCTGTCCTGGATTTCCTTAGAGCTCGGCCACCTGGGTTGGACTGACTGCGGTTAAGTCCGGGTGCTGTCACTGATTAACTCTGTGGCCCTGTCTTAGCTTCTGGAACTGTAATCTCCTTAAGTGTAAAGTGGCAGTAGTAATCGTGCGGAACTCGTGGGGTTCTTGTGAGGATGAGATGAAAAATGTCCGGCTCCATCCCTCATACACAGCAAGCTCTTGACAAAGACAAAATAACTGGTATTTTTTTATTTTCCAACTTGATTTACATTTGAGATTTTCTGCAAGGTGAGTTCTCGGAAGTAAAATCACTAGATCCAAAGGTTTTCATTTAAAACCAGTAGATGGGGAGCACCTGGGTGGCTCAGTCAGGTAAGGGTCATGATCGGGGGTCCTGGGATCGAGCCCTGCATCAGGCTCTCATCTGAGCTGGGAGGCTGCTTCTCCATGATGTCTCACCCCCCCTGCTTGTGTGCTCTCTCGCTCTCTGTCAAATAAATGAATAGAATCTTTAAAAATGAATGAATAAGAATAAATAAAACTGGTAGATAGCACTGATTTGCCTCCATGTTGGGTCCTCCACTTGCCCCTCTAGACAGATACACACCACCTGTCTCCACTCTGCTCTGTACCTCCGGAGGCTGACCTCTGTAGAACTGTATCTGTGTCTTCACCCGCCAACTTCCAGTCCTGTTCCCTGTGGGAAAAAGGTGCCAGATGGGAAGGTGGGAGGAAGGAGCCCGAGGCTTGCTCCCCCACCCCTCGAGCCTTGTTTCAGTCAGACTCCCTCCCCCTGCTCCGCAAGGGCCCGCAGCTGCCACTTCCTGCTGCTGCTTGGCCTCGGTGCTTCCCCAACCCTTGTAGGGGCCCCCAGCTCTGAGCACATCTATAAATAATCCTTTCATCGAACTTCCTTCAGTTACTCTCTTAACACGCCATCTGGCTGGCACGCTAACCAATCTGCATGCCCACTAATAAGCTATGACAATACTTGTTTTACCATACTTTTGCCAATATTTTCAAATATTTTTTAAGGTTTTACCTAAAACTCTCTCTTGTTTATTTTTTTCTGTGCACCAGTGCTATTATTTATCTTTTATCGCAACCGTTCCTGTTGAACTTCAGCTTTTTTTAAAGGAGTATGAATAAAGATTTATTTATTTATTGGACAGGGAGAGAAAGAGAGCACAGGGAGGGGCAGGGAGAGGGAGAGAGAATCCCAAGCGGACTCCATGCTGAGCGTGGAGCCTGTGCAGGCTCAGTCCCACAACCCTGAAATCATGACATGAGCCAAAACTGCGCCAGGCACTCAACCAATTTTGTCACCCAGCCACCCCTAAAGATTGCATTTTTTTTTTAAAGATTTTATTTATTTATTAGTTAGAGAGAGAGAGAGAGCGCAGGCAGAGGCAGAGGGAGAAGCAGGCTCCCGGCCGAGCAAGGAGCCTGATGTGGGACTCGATCCCAGGACGCTGGGATCATAACCTGAGCTGAAGGCAGCTGCTTAACCAACTGAGCCACCCAGGTGTCCCAGGATTGCATTTTTTAAAGTAATCTCTACACCCATCACGGGGCTTGAATTTACAACACTGAGACCAAGAGTCACACACTCTATGCACTGAGCCAGCAAGGTGCCCTTGAACTTCAGTTTCTTAAAGGCCGTTCATGAGTCTTATCTCACTGTACTTCAGACTGCTGTAGCAGAATACCATAGACTGGGTGGCTTATAAAAGATGGAAATTTACTTCTCACAGACTTGGAGGGCGGCAAGCCCAAGATCACGTGCAGGCAGATTTGGTGTCTGGTGAGAACCTGCTTCCTAATTCATGTGCATCTTCACCAGCTGGAAGGGGCAGAGGGAGCTCTCCGGGGCCCGCTGTGGCTGCGGCTGTTGCTGTGATTTAATCTGGGGGCCTGGCTGACTCCGTCAGAAGAGCCTGTGACTCTTGATCTTGGTGTCATCAATTTGGGCCTTGCGTTGGGTGTGGATACTACTAAAAATAAATACTTTACCAAAAAAAAGTATTCAGGGATGCCTAGGTGGCTTGGTCAGTTAGGTGTCTGCCTTCAGCTCAGGTCATGGTCCCTGGGTCCTGAGATAGAGCCCTGTGTCAGACTCCCTGCTCAGTGGGGAGTCTCCTTCTTCCTCTGCCTCTGCCCTTCCCCTGCTTGTGCTCTCTTACTCACTCTTTCTCTCAAAAGAAAAAAAAAAGTATTTATATATCATTAAAAGAAAAGTAAGTTCTATACCCGACATGGGGCTCAAACATGACCCCAAGATCAAGAGTCCCATGGTCTACCAACTGAGCCAGCCAGGTGCCCCTCTGGGATCTTCTTATAAGGGCACCAATCACATTCATGAGGTCTCCACCCTCATGACCTCATCACCTCCCAAAAGCTGCACCTCCAGATGCCATCACTTTGGGGATTAGGTTTCAACATATGAATTTCTGGGGATGCAAAAATTCAGCCCATAGCAAATATAGACATTTATTTCTTCAGTATTTTATTAGTTCAGTCTTTAGAAGGCCAATTAAGAATATAAGAAAATTCAACCAAAACTATATTGAGAATTATTGGGAACTTAATACTTCACTCCAAAATATATGCTATTAAGGAGTCGCTATATAAATTTAGTTAGGAGTGGTGATGACACTGTTGGCATATTTAAAAAAAAGAAAAAGCCCTTATCTCTAGAAAGTATCATTACACTTATAAGTGAGATGATATGATGTGTATCTAGATTTACTTTAAAACACTCCAGAAGAAGAAATAATGCAATGTGGGGAGCACATGGAACAGGCCCGGGAAATGTTGGTAATTGTTTGAAAGTGGATGAGGGGTAGGTGGTGTTTTATTATACCCGTTCTTTTCCCCTTACCCATTCATTGTCTCTGCTGTTGTGTTTCTTTGAAGATTTCCAAAATAAGTAAACAAACAAAATCAGTGGCAACCACAAACAGACAGCTAAAAAATTCCAGTAGGGAGAGGATGTCTAGTGAGATGCACAGTGGGGCAGGGGCCGCTCTCTTGCCTGCCCCCGCCTGGCCCCCAGCATCTGCCAGGTCAGCCCTGCCCCACCCAGCAATGATCAGGGCGACCCTCATTTTCAACAACCATGGGAAGCAGTGGCTCTCCACATATTACCTGCCCCACTGTGAAGACTCACAGCAGCAAAAAATCATGGAGACTTTTCATTTGGTCCCCAAGAAAGGTGAAAGTGTTTGTAATCCTCCTAGGGAGGATCTGACGACGAACTGACTTCCTGGGCATGACACACAGCGTTGTTTTGTCTTCCATGTCGACTCTTCGGAGAACCCACCAACTTCAGTTGGTGATATTTTAGATCTAAAACAGGTATTCTTAGAAACATTTGACAAGTATTTTTGAAAATGTCTGAACTGGATTTAATTCTCCTTGTAGACAACGTTGACGGTATTTTGCAGAAATGGTATGGGGTGGCGGGGGGATGGTTTTGGTGACCAACATGAGTGAGACTATTACATACACTGATGCACAAAATACTGTGAAGAAATCTGAGGTTAGCCTAGCAGGAGCTGCAGCCCCTGCTGGATCAGCTGTGAAGAATATGAATCTTGGGGTGCCTGAGTGGCTCAGTCAGTTAAGTGTCTGCCTTTAGCTCGGCTCATGGTCTCAGGGTCCTGGGATGGAGTCCCCCATTGGGTTCCTTGTTCAGCGGAGAGTCTGCTTCTCTCTGTCCCTCTGCCCCTCCTCCCTGCTTGTGCACACACACACACACACTCTCTCTCTCTCGATAAATAAAATCTTAAAAAATAAAGAGAATTGGGATGCCTGGGTGGCTCATTTGGTTAAGCGGCTGCCTTCAGCTCAGGTCATGATCCCAGCGTCCTGGGATCGAGTCCCACATTGGGCTCCTTGCTCGGCGGGGAGCCTGCTTCTCCCTCTGCCTCTGCCTGCCACTCTGCCTGTGCTCGCTCGCTCTCTCTCTCTCTCTCTCTAACTAATAAATAAAATCTTAAAATAAATAAATAAATAAATAATAAAAAGAATATGAATCTTCCTGCAATCCCAAGAAATACTACATTGGTGACATACATATAAAAGTGCTAAGCCTGCCTTCTCTTAGATAAAAAATAAGAAAGGTTAAAAAAAAAAAAGAGAGAGAGAGAGACTATTCCCAGGTAAAATCCAGAGGGAAAGGTCATTTAAGGGTTACATGCGTTGTTCACCAAAAATAGGGGAGTGTCTTAATTTTTCTTCTTGGATTTAAGTCAAGGTGCCGTAGAGAAGTTGTGTAACCTTGAGTAGTTCTATGTGTTTTTGTTTTTCTTCTCATTTGCACTCCTATGTCCGCTGAAGGTCTCCTCTCCATACTGGCTACTACATTATTTCAGAAAGACTTTCAGACATTTTTTTAAATTATGTACAACCCAAAATGTTGGTGTTTCAAAGGGTTACAGATGTAACATTTGTTAATTCTTTCTGCTACCTGTCACAGTTGTTATTTAAAGAACCACGTATGTATTGCATGAAAACGTTATGACCTTTTTCTCTTGGCTAATTGAAGCCCCAAAGTAAGTGGAACAAAACCCATGGGTGATCTGCTTTCCCTTCAGTATGACTGTGAACATTTAGTCATAACATTGCAGCTGTGGTTTTATGTTCACATCGTATTTGGATCTCTCCCACTATTTATTTATTTATTTATTTAGAGAGCTGGGGGAGGTGCAGAGGCAGAGAGGGAGAGAACGGATCTGAAGCCGACTCCACGCTCAGTGAGGAGCTCACTGTGGGGCTCGATCCCACCAGCCTGAGACCATGACCCGAGACCATGACCTGAGCCAACATCAAGTCAGACACTTAACCGACTGAACCACCCAGGCGCCCCCTCCCAATATTTTTAAAAGAAAAATTTCAAACATATATGGCCTATCCACATATTTCTCACATCCTTTTTATTTTGAAAATTATTTATGTACACGAAGATTGAAAGAATAATACTGTGAAAGCCTGTGTGCCCATTACCTAGATTCAGCAACTGTCAACATCTTGCCATGTCTGTCTCTGTGCAGATACTTTTTCTTTTTAACGACCCACGTGTAAGTGTTTGTGACATTTTTGCTCTTTCGGTGACTTCCTCCTCTGCCTGGCCCTGCTCAGAAATCTTCACCAACCCCACCCCACCCCTTTTTTTTAAGATTAAAAAAAAATTTATTCAACATAAAAAGAGAGATCACAAGTAGGCAGAGAGGCAGGCGGGGTGGGGGGAGCAGGCTCCCCGCTGAGCAGAGAGCCAGATGCAGGGCTCCATCCCAGGACCCTGAGATCATGACCTGAGCTGAAGGCCGAGGCTTAATCCACTGAACCACCCAGGTGCCCCACAACTCACATTTCTGCTTGGCCCTTGAACATGAGCATTTAAATGGCCCCAGCTCCATCCTTTATCTCAAACTAAGAACCAGGACATTTTGTCTCTTATTAAAGGTCTATCAGGCACCAGAAGATGGAGAGAAATTGCTTCCTGTGGGAGAACCCATGAGACTGTCTGGCTCATTAACTATTCACTGCTCCTTCCTTTTGTCCTTCCAATCTTATGTCTTCTGGCCTTCCCATGTTTACTGAGAACCTATACCCAGAACTATTCAGAGGAAGGAATGCAGGTAAAAAGCAAAAATTATTTTGTGTGTTAGAGGTATAGGGGAAAGAGTTGGTGGAGATTAAAGCAGAACAAATACCGCCTTTCTCGATGATAAAGTTGCAGGATGTCATTGGTCCATGATAAAGTTCTGTCTCCCCGCCACCCCCAACAGATAATTCAAACTTGACAATCCCAAACCCCATTAACAGGTTAAATACACACAGTGCACATGGATTTTGTTCTTGATGCTTCACAGAGCTAATGCACCTAATCCTCTTAGCATCAAAAGGGAAAAGCTTGTTCAACTAACTCCCTCTGTTACCCTGAATGAGAGGCCAATGTTCCCTTCCGAACTTCTTTGCTGTTGAAGACTGTTGCTGCTGGGAAGGAAGCCCCTGCAGAGGTGACGTGGGCCTTGAGAGTGGGAGAGAGAGGCAGCAGTATACAGCGCTGATGCCTCAGATAAGGAACAAGAGAGGAGGCTGAGCCCCGGACTGGGGCATTTTATTTTTTTTTAAGTGGAGTAAGAAATTTGGATGTTTAAGTCAACAAAATGCAGAAAATAAACTAGCATGTAAGATGACCCTTAATAAGCAATATATGTTTATTATTGGAAAAGACAAGCTTAAAAAAAGGAACTAGCTTAAAAAGCAAGATAGTTTCCTTTTTAATTTTCTGTTATTTCCCAAATATGGCAAAACTGTAGCCGCTGCAGATGTAACAGAAGTAAAAGAGCTGATGTTAATAGGAAGTCACAAATGCATTGGTTTTGGTCTTGGTTGGCTTTTTAAAATAAAACCGTTGCCGTTTTAATTTTCTGTTCCCTTTTATGTATAGAATACTCTCAAATATCTAGCTTTAGGATCCCATTCAGACGTTTTTAATAATAAAATAATCTTGACCAGGTCACTTTCATTTGAATTCACTAAAACAAGAGGAAGGAATAGTTTTAAAAGGTATATATCCTGGGATTATAATATACTTTTAGTCTAACTAAAGACTAAACTAGTTATTAACCTGTTATTATAAAATGGTAGCACCATCGTAATAATTTACTTTGGTTTGATTATCAGAAGTGTAGCACAGGGGCGCCTGGGTGGCTCAGTGGGTTAAAGCCTCTGCTTTCAGCTCAGGTCATGGTCTCAGGGTCCTGGGATCGAGCCCCGCATCGGGCTCTCTGCTCAGCAGGGAGCCTGCTTCCCTTCCTCTCTCTCTGCTTGCCTCTCTGCCTACTTGTGATCTCTGTCTATCAAATAAATAAATAAAATCTTTAAAAAAAAATTGGGAGTCTGCTTCTCCCTCTGCCTGACACTCCCCTGCTTGTACTTTCTCTCTCTCTCTCTGACAAATAAATAGATAAAATCTTAAAAAAGAAAAAAGTCTAGCACAGATGAAGTCTGAAAAGAAGCCTAGAGTTTAGTTAATGATAATATACCAGTGTTGGTTTCTCATATTGGCAGCTGTAGTGCAGTAATGTGAAATGTTTTTGGTTTTGTTTTTAATTTTTTTTATTTACTTGATAGACAGAGATCACAAGCAGGCAGAGAGGCAGGCAGAGAGAGAGGAGGAAGCAGAGAGCCCGCTGAGCAGAGAGCCCGATGCGGGGCTCGATCCCAGGACCCTGAGATCATGACCTGAGCCGAAGGCAGAGGCTTAACCCACTGAGCCACCCAGGTGCCCTGTAATGTGAAATGTTAACACTGGGGGAAAGTGGATGAGAATTAGTAGGAATTCTGTAATCTTTGTGACTTTATATAACTATAAAAGTATGCTAAAATAAGTTTATGTTTTTAAAAAAAAGTCTGATGTGTGATGTTGAATAAAACAATGGATGTATGGCTTGATATCATCCCAGTGATTACTATAATCATGAAAATTATACCTTAAAAAAGCTTGTTAATTAAAGATTTGACATTTTCCAAGTAAATTCCATGTTAAAATATTCAGCTCAGGTTGTTGATTCTAAACTAGCAAGGAACAAATCAGAAACAATCAGACTAAGAATAGTTCTCTAATAGTTTGGGTACTTAGGACACCAGAAATGCTGTCTTTCTTCAGGCTGAAATAAGTTAGATGAGGCCATTTGAACAAAAGAAAGCTGTTAATCTGCCAGTTTCTCCTGTGTTTCTGGTTAATTTGGAAAGAAAAACAACTGTGGGGATTGGATGTCCACGTGTTCCTTCTTTTTCCATTTTCTCGTGTTTAGATATTACTGAACTTAGGGCAGTGGTAAGATCCCATTGAGATACAGGACTCTTTCAATAAATAATTCCTTAGCTAGAGCTCTTTGAGGATATCCCATGCCTTCTCATTAAATAAACAGAACCACAGAACCTGTGTCCATTAGGATTCTCATTGGTCTCAGCTCCGTGCTTGATGTTCAGTCTCATAGACCAGACAGTGGCAAAGAATGGCCAGTGGGCCACGTCTGGCCTGTAGTCTTTTTTTTTTTTTTCACTAGTCCACGAATTCAGGATGGTTTTTACATTTTTTTTTTACCTTTTTTAAATAATGGAAGACAAAATGACCAAAAGGATAATATTTCATGACACATGAAATGAAATTCAAACTTCAGCATCTGTAAATGAAGTTTTATTGGAATCTACCATAGCAGGATGGCCGCTTTCCTCCTGCAAAGTAGAACTGAGTGGTTCTGACAGAGATTGCATGGCTTGCAAAGTCTCAACTAT
>RCUC01162685.1:0-49296 GCA_003697995.1 Taxidea taxus jeffersonii | reverse complement strand
GATGGGATCACTTGTATCAAAAACATTGAATACAGGCTTATTGTCATCTACTGGGCTAACTATGGAATGAAAGTCCCCATGATTTTACAGGGCAAAATAAGGAAGAAATGAGCAGTGCCTTAAGAGGCCCGGGGTGTACACACACACACACACACACACACACACACACCCTCCCTCCTCATTTTTCGTCAACTATCTACACCTGGTCACACTCCTAGAAAAAGACTGGCTTTCTTGCTGGGAGCAGTTCACAACTATTTTGGGCTGTGAGTCAAACAGAGAAGTGTCTGAGCTTGTGAATCTGTGTGAGTGTGATCAGCTGCACCGCCCGCCACTCAGCAGACGCTCAGCACATGGCCGCTTCCTGCCTGTTCCCCAACCCCAGGATGCCCAGCTCTTCGCCCAGGGTTTAGCTCATAACAGGTGCCCTGTGCGAGTTTGAGCTAAGGATATAGCAAGAGAAGAAATGAAGGGAGAGGGGTTGGTGCATGTGCTCATGTTCTGCTCTCTTTCCAAGCACATCCGTGCCATGAGGCGCGGGTTTCGGGAGAGAGAGAAGCCTGTGGAAGCTGTCAGAGGGGGTTCATTGTCTGAAGCAGCCTCACACCTTTTATTTATGATAAACACCATGTGGAGCCCCCAAATGTTGGTTCAGGCGGGCTCCCTGTTGCCTGCTGTGCCAGAATGTTGATCCTGCAGCTGTTGCTAAATTACCAGGGGATCCTGGCCTCCTCCCTGACACTTTCCAGACTCTGTTAATGGATGCAAGAATTCAGGGATCTTTCCAGCAAATGGTAAGCCATGCAATGACAACTCTAGGGTTATAGATCTCCCTCTGCAGACCACAGCTCTCTCCTGAGCCACCTCCTGGATATCTCAGCATGTACAAAATGGTCTCTTATTACCCATGAAAAGGCTGTTGTGCTTAAATTGGCAAAGGTTAAAGCAAGAGGAGTGCCATCTTGACTCCTGGTGACTGTAATCATGGTATTCCTAATTAAAGGCTGCTGGCGGGAAGGCTTTCCTGGCATCTGAAAACTCCCTCTGGGACAGCTGCCCAAAGGCCAGCAGTTGGTGGCTAGAGCTCTGGGAGGAGAGCTCCCTGGGGGTTCTTGGGAGCCTTGCTCTAGAAGATTCTTTGTAGCTCTTGGTTAGCCTCAGAAAGCTGTCGGGGGAGGCCAAGGCATTCTCAGCATCCACACCCTTTCTGTGCCCTGGGACCTCCAGAGGGTAAGTTGTGTTCCTTCTTCTCCTGCTCACACTCACAAGTAGTTCTGAGTGGGCATGAAGTCAAGGTGAGGGCTGCAAACACAGGTCCCCATGCTCAGAACTCAGGTTGGGTTTTTGCCCTTGTTTTGGCTATTGGCTATTTCATGAGCATCGACGAAGTGGCCACACATTCCTACACATGATTTCATTTGCTGCCTGTTTAAAGAGGTTTTTTTTTGATTCACAAAGCTTCCGGAGAGTAGTAAAAAGAAGAGGTCTGGGAGTCAGAGAGCAAGGGTTGGAGTCCAAGTGGCACCTGGCTTTCCGTTGGGAGGCCACTGCGGATGGAGCCAGCCCCTGCCACCCTGACTCTGCTGTCAGCAAGGGAGGCAACCACACCTAGACAGGAGGCAGAAGGGAATGGTCCCTCCACTCTTCCCGCAAAACAACTCCAGCCATAGCTCAGGAGGTCCTCTAGAAATGCAAAAATAAAACAGATTATGTGTGTGTAGTTCCTTCTATCTGGGTCTCAATGACTGGGTAAATGAGGTCTTAGGGACAGCTTTGTTTTTTTTTTTTTTTTTTTAAGGATTTTATCTATTTATTTGACAGAGAGAGAGAGAGGCAGAGAGAGAGAGAGAACAAGCAGGCAGAGTAGCAGGCAGAGGGAGAGGGAGAAGCAGGCTCCCCCCTGAGCAAGGATCCCAACGCAGGGCTCGATCCCAGGACCCTGGCATCATGACCTGAGCAGAAAGCAGTCACTTAACCAACTGAGCCACCCAGGCACCCCTCAGGGGACAGATCTGGTTATACTGCCCAACAGTCCCCTGCCTTTTGAACAGCAGGGTGGGAGGTCCACTTTGAAAAATTCTAACCCCTCCTTGGACACCTCATTAAGTGGTAAGATGGACAAATGCCTTTAAGTTGTATTTACTTGTTTATTTATTTTTACAGGGGAGATAATTGATATATAACATTATATTATTTTAAGGTATACAGGGTAATGATTCGAATATATATATGTGTGTGTATACACACACACACACACACACACACACACACACACATATATATATAGAGAGAGAAATGAGGACCACAATCGGTTTACGTAACATCTGTCCCCACCCACAGTTACAGACCTTTTTCCCTGTGACGAGAATTTTAAGACCTGTTCTCTTAGCAACTGTCAACTACATGATACATGTGGTTAACTAGAGTCGCCGTACATTCCACTCCCAGGATTGACTTATTTTTTTAAAGATTTTATTTATTTATTTGACAGGCACAGATCACACGTGGAAGAAGCAGGCAGAGAGAGAGGGGGAGGCAGGCTCCCCGCTGAGCAGAGAGCCCGATGCGGGGCTCAATCCCAGGACCCTGAGACCATGACCCGAGCCAAAGGCAGAGGCTTTAACCCACGGAGCCACCCAGGCGCCCCAGGATTTATTTATTTTATAACTGGAAGTTCATATCTTTGAATGACCTCCATTCATATTTCATTTATTATATAACTGTATCCTAAGGCTCATGATATATAAGATATACATATAGAGGGGCCCCTGGGTGGCTCAGTCATTGAGCATCTGCCTTCGGCTCAGGCCATGATCCCGGGGTCCTGGGATTGAGCCCCACATTGGGCTCCCTGCTCTGTGGGGGAGCCTGCTTCTCCCTCTCCCACTCCCCCTGCTTGTGTTCCCTCTCTTGCTGTGTCTCTCTCTGTCAAATAAGTAAAATCTTTAAAAAAAAAGAAAGGTATACATATATATGTGTACACACGCATCTACATATATATATTCTATGCATATACATACGACGAGTTTATATTTGGAATATGCATATACACAATACACTGGCATGTATGTATATATTTCTATATATACATATAAGACACATGTATTATACATAAATATATACACATGTACACACATCCATACCTATAGATACACATACACACGCACATCAATATACCTACATACATACTCATATACACATACACACATGTGTACACATGCATGTGTATACACACAAACATGCACACAGACATACATGTGTGCACACACCCACGCGTACACATAGACATACATGTGCACGTGAACAGGATGTGATTAGGCATCACAGGTGTATTTCAGGTGCTCTCAGAGGTCAGCTGGGCTCCTGGGGTCCCTCACTGTCCTTTAGGCCATCCCCAGGTGGGTCCCTGAGGCTGATGTCCCAACCACGACTGGCTTCTCAGCTCCAGCTCAGCCCCGTCGTCAGCCCTTGTCAGCTCCCAGCTCACCTGCTGCTGCCCAGCTCAGGGCCACAGGCATTGGTGGAAGAACGGTACGTGCCTATCTCTGTCCCTCCTGACTCCAGAGACCCCCACGCGGAGCGGCTAGGGTGCTGAGATTAGCAGGCAGCTCTTCCTTTTCTCCCAGGCATGACAGGCTCAGAGTAAGGCCATGTAAGGCTGCTCTCTCTTCCCACCCTGGGCCTGGGGCTGAGTCCCACGTGTCCAGGACCTTCTGAAACCCCTCTCTGCAATGCACCTTGGCCTCCGGCTGTGTCATCCGCCCTTACCCCAAACACACCCAACAGCATAGGTGTCTGCACAGGCCTATGGATGTTTCCATCCTAACTTAACCTCTGTTACTGGTTCTCTCCCTGGGGGCTTCTCAGAGGTTTCAATGATGCCTGGCAATCCCAACTAGTGGTGATTCCGGAATGCTGGAGACCAGACTGCAAGGTACCAGGCACAGTGTGGCTATACGATGACTGAAAGGTGGCAGCATTATCCCCTTGATACAGTTGAAGGAACAGAAGTGAATGAACGTACCCTGCACCACCCAGCTGAATAAGCAGGACCCTGGGACTCAACCCTGAGCTTGTCTGGCTAACTCAGAAGCCCATGGTCTTGTCTCTGCACAGCCTCCTGGCATAGGGGCAGAGCTGGGAGGCTCCTTCTGGGCTCCTTTGTCTCCAGGTCAGTGTCCCTTATGGAATGCTGGTCCTCTCTGGGCTCAAACCCAAAGCTCACAAGCCCAAAGCTTGCAGGACCCAGGGAGCTGATGGTATTGGGGGCCAGAGAGACCCTAAGAATGGGATGTGCACTGAGACACCCCCAACCCCCCAGGGACACGGGGAGCCCTGACTGGCTAGAAAGCATACACCTCACCAAAAACTAGGGCAGCTGTTCCTCAGCCCTGCCCTGTAGGCTGCTGGGAGTGAAGGTCCAGAGTTGCTAGAGCTCCTGGTGCCTTAAGGTAAGCAATGCATTTGGGATTTTAGGTAAAATTTCCAAAGGGTCAGCAGCTACTTCAAGTAACATGTACATGTACATGATTATCATACCGGCCATAGAAAAACAAAAAGCAAAAAACCACTTATGTTCATGGAGTCTTGTTGGCAAGCCACCATTCTGCCTACTCTATAAATAAACCATTTTATCATTTAATGAAGGCATTTTGGATAAATTATTTTTCCTTTGCAGATGAAGCTAAGAAACCGACCTCAGGTGCCCCAGATCTCTTATGACCAGCTTCCAACCAGGTAGAGGCAGGCAAAACCAGCCTGCCTTGTTCCCGGGAAGGACTAGGGTGGGGAACGGTGGTGGCTGGGCGGATGGTTTGCTCTACCAGCCTCTGAGGCCACAGCTGTGAGACCCAGTGCAAAACGGAACAATGGAGTCGCTTCTCAAAAATATTTAAGAATTTCACTGCCACAAGAGCAGAGCATTAAGCCCAGCCCAGCTCTGCTGAGGGCCGGGCCCAATGTGGCTGTGCGGGTCACATACCCACACTGTGGCCCACCCCGGCCATCAGCATTTAATTAGTGAGCACTTGTTAAGCACAAGCCACGAGCCGGGCCATATTTTTAGGAAATCTTCTGAGTGAATTAGAGATTGCTCCCATTTAACAGGTGAGGAAAATGAGGCATGGCCAGGTTAAGTCCCTTGCTCAGGATCGCACAGCTGGAGAGTGACAGAGCCGGACATGACACAGGGAGTCTGGCCCTGGAGTCTCACCTGCCATTGTCTTCATCGTTGTCCTCTTCTGGACTGGAACAGGGAGCTAGGTCTGGCTGGGAGGGAGTGCCCAGAGATGCCCTGGTCCGGACACAGAAGTCGGGACCTGTACTCTTACGCCCCCACCGGCCAGATCCAGGCACAGGGGGCAGGCCAGGTCCTGCCAGACAGGCTGCCTGGAGGTCCGGAACCCGGAGAGGAAGGGAAGAGGGTTCAAATGAGGACACTCCTGCTGTTCATCCGACTGGAGGCCTCTGCAGGACTGAGAGCTCTGAGCTCTTTATTCTTTGATCCAAACTGTGGGTCAGAGCCGAGCAACTCCAAGGCAATTACTCACCTTACAGCTTGGGACTGACTCAGCACTCCGGGAGCCCTTGCTGAGAGCAAATGCTCCCTTCCCACTGGCATTCAGTTTCCAGGGAATGGGGGGAGCACCCTAGGACAGAGGAGGCAGCAGCACACTCTCCGAAGGGAGACCAGACCTGGGTTTGCCTCTGCTCCAGGAAGATGCTTTCCTCCAGTGGCTTCTCCTCCTGGCGTGGAGCAGTGAGCAGAGTCTGCGTGGTCTCACCTTTTTTCCAATAATCTCATGAATTTCAGACTTAAGAGAAAAATGATGTGCCCATAATAATCGTGAAAATGTTAAAAAACAAAAACAAAAAATATATCTTGATTTTGATGATTTTTCTAGAGTAATTATTTAATTTCTTGCGCAGGAATAAAAACAGTGATGCGTGGGGTTAAGTTGATGACAATCATAATACTAGGGAGCATACATCGAGCCTCACGAGGTCCCAGGCATCGCGCTAAGTACCCCACTCAAATTATCTCATGCACGCATACCAACTTGACACGGGTGTGATACTGCTGTCCAAGCCACTTACAATCTTTCTTCAAGTCACACTAAATTATAGCTCAGGCAATTTGCATGCACTTAGTCTCCTTAATTTAACGTTTATGGGTAGATAATATAACCAAGGTGTGAATGAGCGATAATTCATCCAGCTCCTGCACTCAGGTTGGATCTGGCCTGTTCCAAGGGGAATCAAGTGGAAGGGAAGGTCGGAAAATGAGGCAGGGCTGGCTTGCTGACCAGCTGGCAGGGGACCCCCCCCACAACTGTCCCTGCTGCACCCTCTGCCCTTCTTCCATCCTCCAAGTCCCAACACATTATCCTTTCAGTCCTTCTTTGTTCCTTAAATTCTGTGTTGGTCAGGGCCTTTGCAAATGCTGTTCCCTTTGGGTGACCACTGTTTCTTCCCTTTGCAGGGGTAATACCCACACATCCTTTAAACCCTCTGCTTGGACAGCCATGGACCTCAGGTCTTCATGCTGTGCAGCTTTTTTTTCATGGTGTCTGTCAAAAAGACAGCTGGGCATTCCTTTGCGTTATTTGTCAATGCTTCTCATGCATTAGATTTCTTATACCCCTACGACAGAGACCACTTCTAGCTTATTTATTATTGTTTATTATTGTATCCTTATCACCTAACACATGGTATGGATTCAACTGATGCCTACTGAAAGAATGAATAAGTAGAAAGGTGTGTTAAGGCAGCAGGTGGAGGTGGTTGATCTGAGCCGGACCCTGTCCACACCGCGGGGAAAGAGCTAAGTAAGGTGTGGTGGCATCAGCTGGAATGGGGGGGTGCAGAGATCAGCCCATCTGATACTTAATTGCAGGTGGCTGATAGCATCTTGGAATCTGATCTTTTGGGGCTGTGGGGTTTGCCCTTGTATGGCCTGGATTTGAAGCTGGAAGGGGATGGGAGCTGAACGTGGGTGTTACGCCACCCTAGCTGCTCCCAAGCAGGTGACAGGGGCTATGGTGATGCTCCCACCCCTACCCTCCACCCTTGACCCTGAGTTCTCTTCTGCCTAAGGCAGAATCACTGTGCCCTCAAGGTCCATGTCAGGGATTGGCAAATGCTCTCCATGAAGGAAATATCGTGGTCTTCATTGCCCATCTGGTCTCTGTTGCAACTACTCACCTTTGCCATCATAACACAAAAGCAGCCATGAACAATGTAGGAATGAAAGAACAAGACTGTGTTCCAATAAAACTTTATTTATGGGCACTGAAATTTGAATTCCATTTCATGAGCCACAAAATATTTTCTCCTTTGAATTTTTATCCCCAGCTGTATTAAATTGTGAAAACCACTCTCAGCTGGTGGACTCTACAAAAACAGGTGTCCCATTGGATTTGGCTCACAGGCTGGTTACTACCCTCCAGTCTATACCTTTGTCCCAAATTCCAGGGTGTCTTCTCTGCCAACTTGCAGAATGATTGCTGGATTCAAGCCCTCACTCTGTCCTTTACTCCCAGTGTGAGGCAGGGAGCACTGCTCCATCACCCAGGACACAGGTTCCATCAACCAGTGGATGATGGTGTTGTCAGGCGTCATGTTGGGGGTCTCTGCCAGGCCCTCTTTGGGCAGTGAGGGGTAAATAGGGGGGCTCCATTCAGCATTGAGGAAGACTCTGAGGGTCAGAGTGGGACCAACACCATAGGGACCAATAGCTGGAGAAGCAGATACCAGATCCCTAGGCTGTGGGTGAGGTCTGGCCGACTTCTCATTCATCTGGAAGTCTCATATTCACACTTAAAACTGGATCTCACCCACATACTCTCTCATTTTTCCAATCAGCAAAACTTTTCTTTTGCATACTTTGTTTTCATGAAATAGGATTTGCATCGATCAAGGCTATGGAGATAAGGGGTAAGGGATGTGGGTTAGTGTTACATCACACACTGTGTGGGAAAGAAGCACAAAGCACAGCTGGTTTTAAAAACCCAACCAACCTGTTTTGTCTCTTACAACATTGTTCTCATAAATGACCCCAGTAAGTACACAACCAGGAAAGGTGGATTTACACTGAACTCCATCGCCTCTCTCCCACACCATTAATCACACAGATCTGTGCATTTGGCCCAGGACCGCAGAACCTCCCCTACCCCTCCTACTAGCATTCTGCCCTCCCTTACTTAGGCCACATTTGATCCCCTAAAATCATGTCCTTAAACTCATCTATATCATCATCATCTAGATATTCCTTAGTTCTGAAGTTATGATTTTTTTCCCATAAAAGAAAATATGATCATAACACTTACTTAACAGAAACTCCCTAATGGCTTTGGATGATGAAAAAAAGTGCTGGAGATGGATGGAGGGGAGATTGCATAACAGTGGGGATAGGCTTAACATCATCACACTGTGTACTTAAAGATGGTTAAAATGGTAGATCTTTCTGTTATGTATATTTCACTATAATACAAAATTCCTTGGTGGATCCCAATGATCGCAGAATGCTCTTGTGAGGTTTAGAGGGACCTCAGAGAAACTCACATCCTATGTGACTCAAATTTCATTCCATTCCATACTCTTCCATCTTAACTCTCACAACACACAGTTCCCATTCACCCCTTCTTGTCTCTGTCTCATCTGCCTGATGCATATCTTGTTCTTCTCTCTTTCCTGCTTCCTGAGCAAATTCAAACCTTGAGATCAGGTCAACAAGATCCTCTGTCAGCCTTCCATCAACTTTTTCCCATTGACTTCACTTCTCTCATGCAGGTAGAACTAAGTGTTTCATTGTTTAATGATAATATTAAATACTGGATCAGAGGGGAAAGGGACTAGTCATAAACTGGATGTTAAATGAAAAGAACCATGTGGTACAAACAGCTGTGTGGCTACCACTTGGCCAGTAAGTGACATCATGACTTTGCATTCTTCAGATGATGTTCCCCGGACTCCTCTCCACCCCACCCCCTTCACATTTGAACCTTACTGGAAATTTTGCAATTACCATCCTGTTTATTTATTTATTTTTTTAGAGTTTTACCATGTTCTCTTGTTTCCCCAAATAATATGCTATTATTTAGCTGTACCTGGGTTTGAACTTTATATAAATGGAATCATATTTCATATTCCCTGTGACTTGCTTTTTTCCCCTCAAAACAACTCTCATGAGATGCATTCACTTTTTTTTTTTAAAGAAGATTTTATTTTTTTGAGAGAGAACAAGAAATCGAGAGAGATCACAGAGGGAGAGGGAAAAGCAGACTCCCCACTGAGCAGGGAGCCCGACACCAGGCTCGATCCCAGGATCCTGACATCATGACCTGCACCAAAGGCAGATGCTTAACCAACTGAGTCACCCAAGCACCCCAAGACATTCATTCACTCTTTTGCACTTTTCTGTAATTCCTTCATTTTCACAGCTATATACTTTCCCCATTGGAGGAAGATAGCATACTTGAAAAAACCCACTTCTGCCAGTAATGGACATTTTGTTCACTTCCAAGATTTTCTATTAAGACTTGTGCTAATGTGGCCAACTCTCTACAGGTGTCTTAAGGTAATTGCAAGATTCTCCAGAATCTACCCAGAAGTTAAATTGCTGGGGTAGACACATACATTATCTGCAACACTATCTGTGATGCCTGATCGCAATCAGCAGTGATTTTACCAAATTCTGCTCTCACCCAGAATTGGCGGGAGGAGGGACTGCCTCATTTCCTTGCATCATTTACTGTCAGACTTTAATTTTTGCTAATCCGGCGGTTGTAAAATGACATCTCATTGTGCCTTTATGTCTCCCTGCTGACTAGAGAGGTTGAGTTTGTTTTTGTATGGTGATTGTTCATTCATTTTGCCTTTTCGATGGAATAGAATTTGCTTTGCCCATTATTCTACTGAGCTGTTTGTTCTTATTGGTTTGTAGTTTATTGCATATTCAGAAAGGCAATTCATTGTCAATTTCGTATGTACAAATATTTCTTCCTCATTTTGGCTTCTCTTTATACCCCTCTATGGTTTCCTTAGATAAATTGAAGCTCTCCCAGTTTAATGCAGACAATTTTTTCTCTTCATTGTATGTGCTTTTGTGTTTTGTTTAATAAATCATTTCATACCTTAAAGCCATAAAGCGACTCTTCTGTATCATCTTCTAAAATTCCCACAGTTTTACCTTTACCTTCATAGTCTCCGAGGCTCTTGGAGTTGATATCTATATGTAATATGACAAGGGCATCCCAGTTAAAATATTTTCCTACGTGGATAAAACTGATTCTACAATCTACTCTTTTCCTCGACCAGCTATACTGTTCTTATACTGTTCTTCATAGAAGGAGTTTCTGTTCTCAGGCTCTCCATTCAGTTCCAACGTCCACTCGGTATCCACACAGCACCGCCTTCATTCCTAGAACTTGATACCAAGTCTTGATATTTCATAAAGTAAGTTATAGGACCAGTTCTTCCTCTGGAATGTCTCAGCTCTTTCTGTTTTTCTTTGCTTTTTTATTCACATTTTATAATCAGCTTGCCAAGTTCCACCAAAAAAAACACAAAAAAAACCCAAAAAACAAAATACAAAAACCACAAAAAACAAAAAACAGAACGCCCCCCGCCAAAACCTTGTCATGATTTGAATTATCTGATTCTTAACCATGGCTCTCATGATGTTTTATATGATGTACACAAATCTATGTACACTTACTTATTCACAGAATCCACATCTTATCCTGAAAGCTTTCCATCGTGCCTTATACATAGCAAGTTTCTTCAATGAAAGAGGGTATGAATGAATGACCAAACTCCTCTATTCAGCTGAGGTTCACTCTTAGATAGAACTCCAAATTTATAGCATGATGAATTGTTCATCTTTTGAAAAGATCTTTCACTCTGTAAAAGATGAGGGAAAGGAGTATCTGTCATTATGTGAGCACCTACTCTGTGCCCGGAATGATGTCAGAGAGGAAGGGACAGGACCCATTTTGGAATCACATAAAAAGTTAAGCTCCCTCAGTACTCTGAAAACAGGTTAGAGTTTTCAAAAAAGAGGAGTGTAACCATCTTTTCAGGGCTTCGTGACTTTTGGAAGGTCTCTTCCTTAAGCTTTCAGGTGTGGGAGCTTCATGAGTTGCTCCTAGTGCCAACTTGCCCAACACTTTGTGCCTGAGACCAAGACCTTTCGAAGTCAGACGCCTCATTAAACATGGCTGACAAAAGACCAGGTGGTTTGGCCCTTCCCGTGTACACAAATGAAAGTCACACAAATGAAAGTCACACCCTTGCAGGAAGCTAGTGCTTTTCTCTGCCTGGGAAATCTTAGGAGAAAACACCCATTTAAATTATTTAAAGATAAGTGTGTATGGAGGTGGGGCAGGATTTACTGAAGGATTTTTAAATTCTCTCATGGAGGACTTTGATGCACAGACTGAACCCTCGGCAAACAAAGGGCCTTCTGCTATATGGCACCATGAACAAAAATCACACCTCCAGCTTCAGTCCCCCAGCTTGAAGATCTCTGCTTGTGTCGCAGTAGCAGTAGATGGATACCTGACCTCTCAGGGAGAGAGAGTCTTCATTGGCAATGGGAATAGAAATAACCAGAGTCACTGCAAGGGGGGCATGTGGTGGGAATGGGATGACATTTTGGGGAACGTTTCGCAGCCAGTAGCATGTCCTAGAAATTCTAGATTGCTTATGCTTTCACTCAACAAACAAGGGAGGGACAGTGAGGGCTGTAGGTCAGCAGTAGGGCAATGAGCCCTCTACAGGAGACCTGACCACCCTTCACAGCACCTCCACCTCAGACTATGCAGGTCACTTCTTCACAGAGGCTTGGAGGCATCTCCTTAGGGCTCCAATGGCTTCTCCTGGGGAACCTTACAGGAGGAAATCTGGTGCGATATGCTCTAGCCCCCAGCACCGCAGCTGGTGTCAGGATAGAAAAGGCAGTCATCACCCCCGTCTTCCACGGCTCCTTCTAGATTCCCTTCACCCTCAGCCAACACCTCAGCCTCAGTGGCTTCCCTGCTGAGGCAACTAGAACTTCATCTCTGCAGGGGCTTGAGCTGGAGCCACCATGCTCTGCTCACATCGAGGCTGCCGCCCTCCTATGTACAGTTCAAATAAGAAACGGTGTATCACGGATCAGGGACCCAAACAGATCAAGCATAAGTCCCATGACCTGTTGTATAGCAGCAACACAACCCCCCAGCTTGATCAGTCTGTAGTCTAGGCCAGCATGGTCCCTGCTCTCCTTGCTTTGCTCACCGGTGGTGTGGAGAACTGTAGCTTGTAATTCATCAGTCCTTCTTTGGAGGATTGCCTTGGATGATGAGGCCACCATGCCCTGGGTTCTGTCTCCTGCCAGGAAGAGCCTGCACCTAATGGCTGATCCCTGGCAAGGTGCAAAGATTCAGTCCCCATGCTGCATCTCAGGACAGCTCTGCAGGCCCACCACGGCTTCTGAGCTCTCTGTGGGACTGGCTGAGCCTTTGTCAGGACATAGTTACAGCCCGGCTGCTCCCTGGGCCCGATCCTGCTTCCTTACACACCCCCCTTCCATAGATGCACCTTCGTTCTCATATCCCAGAAGGGTCAGTGGTAGCAATACATTCATGGAAAAACTCATCACGCATTTGTTCATTCATTTATCCATCTGCTCATTTACCGTGCAATTACTTATTAAGCTCCACCTGTATGTCAGGTGGAGCTTAATGCCGGAGGACTTAAACTGTAAGACATGGCCTCCTGAAGGAGATCGATGCATAAACAGAGATGTTAAATTGTGAAAGGAAAAAGCTCTCCAAAATCATGCATAGAAACTGTAAAACATTTAAATTAAAAAAAAAAAAAAAAGAAACTGTAAGAGCCTAGGGAGGGAAGTGATCACCTGCCTGGACAAGGCTCTTCATAGGTGGGGCATTGTCAGTGGGGCATGTGAGATGAGTAGGAGTTCACCAGAAGAACAGGGCTCTTAGCTCAAGCTTTGCCCTCTTTGAACAGGCTGAGGAAGTGCAAGATACGATCCAAGCAAGACAAGCAGCCTAGGGAGGCCCACTATCTTTCTTTGGCATGATTTTTCCCTAATGCTTCTGAGACTGTGGTTCTGGGGATGCTGGTAAAGGGAAAACAAAGCCTCTCAGGGGGTCTAGGAGGATTGTGTCTGGAAGGTTGGCATGGGGATGACAGAAAAGGGAGAAGGCGCTCAGGCGAAAAGCTGCCTAAAAAGTCATTATGGGCTTTTAAGTAAATTCTCAATTATAATTATTCTAATGGCTTTAATAAGTCTGCAATTTGGAGCTATGATGTTCTAATGTGTCAGCTGTCGTATGTCTCAGCGAAAAACTATTTTTCCCCTTTGAAAGCCAATATTAAGAGGGTACCTGCTGAGGTGAATTCTGCCAATTTCTCACTCAACAGAGGTTGGGACCTCTTATACCATGTTGAAACCCAACTCAGCCCCAGCTGCGAAGTGCAGCTCAAAGCTCACCCTTCTCAGAGCTGTCTCCCCCAGGGTCTACACCTCTGGATTTCAGCAACAACAGCAGAGATATGCCGGGGCGGGGATGGTTATGGTGTTAGATGTGGCTCTAAAGCCCCCCTCTGCATCATGGTAGCTAGGCAACCTGAGGCGAGCCAGTTCCCTTCCCCATGTCTCTGTCTTCTCACTTGTAAAATGGGCAAGGCCAACCTCACAGTGCTGGGACAAACATTCCCATACAGCAAAAGTCCCTACTTGTCCTTTTAGGGTTTTTTGGGTTTTGTTTTTTTGTTTTTCCCATTAGAGCCGAACTCTGTTTTTGCAGATGAGAAAAAAGGGTTCGATCACTTGTACAGTGTCACTTTGCTACGAAACTGCTAACACCGCGAGATGTGGTCGAAGGCCAACCGAGAGAGTTCTTTTTGAAGTCAGAAAATGACTCTGCCTTCTGTCACTTGTGGTACCCATGAGCATGCCACCCTCTGGCCCCAGGGCTCTGTCACCTGCTCCCTACCACACTTCCCCACAGCTCTTCCTCCAGATCCTTCAGGGCAAACATTGTCTATTTATTCAGGACTCTGCTCCAAAGCCGACTTTATCGGGGAGGATCCCCTGAGGAAGGAAGAAGATTCTTCCTCCAAAGTGCCCCCATCACTGTCTATCCCCCTAACCCTTTGCCATCTGGCATAATGACTTGTCTGTTGGTTTATTGACTGTCTCCACCCATTAGAATGCTAACTCTTTGGGAATGGAGCTATCAGTTTTATTCACTGCTGTGCCTCTGGGTCCCAGAACAGCCCCCCACAGCAGACCGCCTACGTAATACCTATTTGCTGTACAGAGATTGAGTGAGCATGTCAATTTCTCCAAGCTTTTGGCTCTTCCTGGGAATGGAAGCACCTCCCCCCTCCCCCGAGGGTGATGCAGGGATAGTTTAAATGAAATGTCCGGCGTGGGCCATGGCATGGCATGCAGGAGAGTGTCAGTTAATGGCTCTGATTATGATAATTGGACCTAGCCAGCAGCCCCTGTGGCTGGGGCAGGCCTCCTTGTCTGACCCTGCTGCTAAAAGCCAGTGTTTCTCAGATCTGGCTTCACATCAGAGTCACCTGAGGAGCTTTGGGAAAACACAGCTGTCTCGGCCTGCTGCAGTCATCCTGACCCATGTCTGCTAATGGGGTCAGAAATCTGCGTATTTTAAATACTGGAGTGTCCCTGACGTATCCCATTCGACAGAAGGCAGCTCTGGAGAGAGATGTCCTGATGTGGATGTCTCCCGAGAAGTCATTTTCATTATGATAAGGAATAAACCCTTGCTGAGCCAGGTAAGGGCTATCTATGAAAAGCACGCTTATAAGGGAGGGAAAGGGAGTGAGGAGCTATGGAGCAGGGGGAACTTGCTGGAAGGGAGACGGCCACATGATCAGACTGAGAGCCCACACCAGTCCCCCTCAAAGCCCGGCTGGATACAGTTCTGCAGGCCAAGCAACCGGACCTCATGTGATCACTACGCTTCTTCCTTCCATCTCAATGGCGTTAGGCAGCAGGTAGGCAGTGAATGCTTGAAGGCTGTTGCATTTCTGAGTGTTTAATCTTTTAATTATGACTCTTGGAGTTTTTACAGTGTAAAGCTAATAAACAAACGCATGGCTTCTTTCTTGACCTTCATTTCCTGCACAGAGTGTTTACACAACTGTGAATCCCCATGGTGCAAAATACTGGGGCCAAGAGGCAAACCCACTGGGTAAACAAACTGAAATCACTCCATGTTTACAATAAAATAAGTGTATACAAAAGTAACTGGGTGATATTTTCTTAGTAATTATCCAGATGCGTTGCTGTCCAATGCTGTCACCATTAGTCACATGGGGCTATTGAAATTTAATTAAAATTGAATTAAAAGTTCCGTTCCTCCGTGGCCCTCACCCCATCTCAAGTACTCAGTAGCCCCATGGGTCTGGGGCTCTGCCGTCGGATAGCACGGCCAGGGGCCATTCCTGTCACCACACAGTGAGTGCCCATGTAAATTTCCAACAGATGACAGCTGGGGTGGAGCAATCTGTTAACAGGTGGAATGAGCCCAGTGAGTAATAAAACCCAAGAAAGGGCAAAACCAAAACAACAAACAAACAAACAAAAACCAAACAACCCCCCCCTCAAAAAAAAACCCTAAAAAAATGTGTGTCATTGAAAAACTTGAGTCTCAGAGTGAGTCTTTCTAAGGCCTTTATCATCTTGGATGTTTAAGAAGAGGTTGACAGTTACTGATAGGAGGACATGGTCAGTACCTTGAGCAGATCATAAAAGAAAATATGACTTTGGACAGGTGGTTAGTAAGTTTTCTCCCAAAGAGTGACTTTGCCTGTCCAGGACATAGAAACGTGGGACCCTGGATTTCTGCCACCTCCCTTGAGATTATGGCTATACCGTTCACAGCCCTTGGAGAGCCCAGGTAGGATGGAAAGCCTCCAATATTGGGTTAGCGTTTACATTGCTCTTCAGAGGAAAGAAAACCCTATTGAATTTGAGAGTTCTGATCCCCTGAACCCACGCTTTCTCTCTACCCATACACCACCCCCCCGCCACAGGAAAGACCAGCTGGAGTGGGACAAAGGGGACGGTGCCCCTCACATTAAAGCCTCAGGATCTGGCATCAGGATCTGGCTGCATGTTATTGGTTTGGGGTGTCATCTCAGAGAGCTACAGTTTGCTTGTAGGGATGCAGGGGTGCTCATGGGCCTGTCGGATGGAGCCGTTTCAAGTGAAGAACGTCAAGAAGCAGCAATGGGCTAGACACGCGGGAAGAGGTCCCAGAGAGCTGTTGCTTCTCTTCCTCTAAGACGAATCACTGACGCACAGAACATTTTTGGTCCCCCGCCTTTTTCCCTTTTGGGTCAAAACTGGGCTGGACCATGGTTGACCTCAGATGAATTTGCTTTCCACTGTGAGCCGTGTTTTGTTCAAGCATCCCTTCTACCCACTGGAGTTTATAGGCAGAGAGGTTGTTCTCTCTCAGAACATCCCTGCTGGCTCAGAATACCTGGGAACTGAGGGCAGGTCAGCAGGTAAAAACAGAAAACCTCAGCAGAGCTTGTTGCTTGATCTTCTACTTCTTACCTCGGGAACACCTGGCTCAACATGAGGCTGGGTCCCTGCAGGAGTGGGACTTGTCCACAGGGTGGGCAAGGCACAGAGAGTGACCAAGAGAATCCAGAAGCACCAGCTCGAACAGCAGGTGATGGAGCTCTGGCCTATTCTGCCTTTCACCCCCAAAGTGCCAACCCCACACGTTGGCCTGGGCCTTTCATTCCCCAAGGGATTTCACTACACCCCAGGGCAGCAGACAGGGGGGTTTCTAACTCCACTGCAGAGATGAAAGCTGACCCTCAGAAAGGAGGATGACTTTCCTGAAAGGCATGGAACAGCTGAGAACCCAGAGGGCAATGAGGCTACCCAGACTAGGAATAGCAAAAAGCCTACCTCTCCTCAACCAGATGGAAAATGGGGAGAGGTGGTGATATACAACACAGAAGACAGAGCTGGTAGGGGCTGTGTCGTCAGGTGAGGGGACAACAGGGTGAGGGGCCCTGAAAATGCCCACAGGAGAGAGAAGCCTGCTGCTGAAGACCTGGAAACAACAGGAAGTTTCAAGAAATACCCATTCCTCCTTTTCTGCAGCCCACCAGCCTTCTGCCAGTGTTTCCCAGAGGCAGCTGGTGTGGGAGGCCTGGAAGGGAAGTCCCCTACATACAGAGTGGAGGGAAGGGCCTGTGAGGAGACAGGCCCATGACCAGCCTAGAAAGCTCAGCCATCCTGGCTTCTTAGAGTGACTCTGGTCAGCCTCTCTCAGGGCCTAATTCATTCCCTTCAAGGTCCAAGTTCCCTATCCAGGACTGTGAGGGCCCCAGGTTGAAATCAAGGCTTCCTACTTCACTGGCTGAGGGATCTTGGCCTTGTCATCTGTGTGAGGGGAGTGGCTATATGCACCTCATAGAGTGTTGGGAAGATGAAACATGCATGTGCGCGCGCGCGCGCACACACACACACACACACACACACACACACACCCCTGACGATCTGATATTCAAAATCACTTACTCCCGGCAGAGCAGCAGCTTCTGTCTGCTTGCCATAACCCAGTTAATTCATGGAAGGTCAGTGCGAGCTTCCCCACCTCATCAGATTAGCCTGTTCTAATGTAAAAGGCACCCAGACTGATCAGCATGACCTGAGAAGATGGAATCCAGACCTTCCAATCTGTGCACACTCAACACAGAGATGGAGGGGGAACAGGTTCTTGGGGAAAGAAAATACTGTACTCCTTTGGTGGATAAAGCACAGATATACATGTGGACTAGAAAGAAGGATGAAGTCTGTCTTGGGAATTAACATTTCATGGTGAGGAGGTGGGGGTTGGGGGAGTAGATCTAAAAGGTTCCCTAGATGGACAACAAATGATGGTGCCTTGGGTCCCTCTGGAATTGCCAAAAAATTCAAGGGGAAGGGGCCTCAATTCCTGACCTGAGAGTAGCAGAGGATACAGCAGACTTGGCATGGGCTTTCACATTAGATTCAAGCAATTTAAAGTCCCTACTGCATGATTTCTAGGACACACAGCTTTGGGAGTTGGGGTGGTCATGTCTTCTCCAAGAAGCATGGGAGTTAGGGGAGGTAAAACCTGCCGGGCACCATGACTGGTCCATTTCTGCTGCCCCACATCTGAGGCTCGGACTAATCAGATTTTGCTCAAAGCCAAGTCTTGGGACCTTTTTCTCATTCCTGAGTTTCACTTCATGGCCCTCTCCCATCTCCTAACCCTGGACTCCCCTCACTCATGCCGTGCCCGATGACTTTTCCCTGGATCTGATCTTCTTCTAATGAATAAGGCGCACACGGCCTCAGCCAGCCTTGCTCAGTGCTGGGCCTGGCTTGCCTGCTCCTGGTGCCTTTTGAGGGCAAATCAGACAGTCTGTCTGTCCCTGAGTCCCCTTTACTCACCCTTAGCTGTAATGCCACACCCATCAACAATGATCTCTGTGCCTCAGCACCCAGTGACAACTGGGTGGTAGAGTCTCTGCAGTGGCAGTTCCAAAGCAAGGCCTCTTCTCTCCTGCACAGCCTCACAGCTTGACGTCTGTGCTCAGCTGTATTTAGGCCCAATCTGGGCTAACTCTGCATTCTCTCGTTCTCTGCTTTGCAGCTAAGCTTCCAGCACAATTACGAATGGCAAGGGGCAGGTGAGCTCCTGCCATTCCCTGCAAACACTCAGGAGAAGTCTCTTTCACAGATGCCTGCCTCCACTTAGTCCTAGCTCCCCTGCGGCTTCACCCACAGAACTGCCTCCGAATCTCTTTGGATCTGGTGTTTGCATTCATTCGCTCCTTTAGTCTCTCAGCAAACATTTATTAATTGCCTATTGTAATAATTTCCTGGGTCTGCCCTAATAAAATACCACAAAATGAATAGTTTGAAGTAGCAGAGATAGGTTCTCACAGTTCTGGAGGCTGGAAGTCCAATGACAAGTTGTGGCAGAGCCAGGCTCCCCCTGAAGGCCCCAGAGGAGGGTTCTTCCTTCCTTCTTGTTACCTTCTAGTAGTTATTGGTAAGCCCAGTTTGGTAAGCACAGTTTTCCATCTGCTCATGCCTCATATCAATATATACCTCATTCCTCATGTGGCTGTCACATTGTGGGTTGCTCCATCTCTTCACAAGGCCTATGTCCAAATGCCCCTCATTTATTTTTTTTAATTTAAATTCAATTGGCCAACATATAGTACACCATTAGTTTCAGATGTAGAAGTCAGTGATTCATCAGTTGTGTTTAACACCTGTGGTCATCGCATCACGTGCTGCCTTAATGTCCATCACCCAGTTACCCCATCCTTCCACCCACCTCCCTTCCAGCAACCCTCAGTTTGTTTCCTAGATTTAAGACTCTCTCATGGTTTTTCTTTTTCTCTGATGACTTCCCATTCACTTTCCCTCCCTTCTCCTACCATTCTCTGCCCTGTTTCTTATATTCCACATATGAGTGAAACCATATGACAATTGTTTTTCTCTGTCTGACTTATTTTGCCTAGCCTAAATACCATCCAGTTCCATCCATGTCGATGTAAATGGTAGGTCTTAATCCTTTCTGATGGCTGAGTAATATTCCATTGTCTATATGGACCACATATTCTTTATCCATTCATCTGTTGAAGGACATCTTGGATCCTTCCACAGTTCAGCTCTTATGGACATTGCTGCTATAAACATTGGGGTTCATGTGTTTCTTTGGATCATTACATTTGTATCTTTGGGGTAAATACCCAGTAGTGTAATTGCTGGGTCATAGGGTAGCTCTATTTTTAACTTCTTGAGAAACTTACATTCTGTTTTCCAAGAGAAAGAACATCAAATAAAGCATAAAACCAAGCTGGAGAAAAGAAATAATAAAGATTAGAGCAGAAATCAATGAAACAGGAACCAAAAGAACAGTAGAAGGATCAATGAAACTAGAAGCTGGTTCTTTGAAAGAATTAATAAGATCAATAAACCCCTAGCCAGACTTATCAAAAAGAAAAGAGAAAGGACCCAAACTAATAAAATCACAAATGAAAGAGGAGAGATTATGACAAACACCAAGGAAATTCAAACAATTTTAAGAACATATTATGAACAACTACATGCCAACAAATTAGGCAGTCTGGAAGAAATGGATGCATTCCTAGAAACTTATAAACTACCAAAACTGAAACAGGAAAAAATAGAAAACCTGAACAGACCCATAACCACCAAGGAAATTAAAGCAGTGATGAAAAGTTTCCCAACAAACAAGAGTCTAGGGCTGGATGGCTTCTGGGGAATTCTACCAAACATTTAAAGAACCAATACCTATTCTTCTGAATAGGAAAGGAATGGAAATGAAAGGAAAACTTTCCTTTCCTATTCTTCTGAATAGGAAAAAATGGAAATGAAAGGAAAACTTCCAAACATGTTCCATGAGGCCAGCATGATCCCAAAACCAAATACCCCTCATTTTAGAAGAGCTTAAGTCATTAGATTGAGACTGACCTGAATCCACTACAACCTCATTTAGTTTGATGATATCTACTAAGATCCTATTACCAAATAGGGCCCATTCCATTGCACAAGAGGAGGAGTTAGGATATCAAGATATCTTTATGAGAGCAAAATTCCCCACAACATCTAGTATTTGCCAAGTCTTGTGTTAGGCACCCGCACGGGCCTGATGAGTCTACACCTTTAAGGTACGTCAAGCCATGAGGTTCTTCAAACCGATTCTTTTTTCTGTCCGCTTAGAATCCCCAGGCTCAGCTGCCTGGATCCCGGGCTTTCTCTTTCCTCTAGAGCTAAATTTCCCAAGATTCTTTTTATTTTATATTTTTTGAATTACTGCAATATCTGTGTCTAATCCCGAGGAAATAGGAAGTTTCATGCAGTGTGGTATCTGTGCAAACATCTGCTGGGGCGAGGCCAAGCCGAGGCTCAGGGTTTAATAAGGAAGATGCAGGAAAGGAATGAATTAAAGGGAAGAAGAATAATCAGGGGTCTCAGATTCTTTTCGGAAAAAAAAAAAAAAAGAATTTCAATTATTTTAATGGGAATCCTTACTTCCAACTCAACAACTCTACTCAGTTTTCCCTCCAGAAACTGACGGAGTCAACAGATGCCCTGAGAAGCAAGCTCCAGTAAGGGTTGGCCAACTCTTTCTGGAAAGGGCTTTGTGGGCCATCGGGTCTTTGTCACAACCACAACGACGCAACTCGGACGTTGTGGTGGGAAAGCAGCCACAGACTATATGTAAAGACAGGACGTGGCTATGTTCCAATGAAAGTTTATTTATTAAAACAGGTGATAGGCTGGATTTGAGGACCGGAAACTGTCCTGAGTGGAGCCAAGAGCAGGTGGCTGGACTATGTCTGTGCAGCTGGCTGCAGCTGGTGCACATCCCTCCATGGGAGTCTAAACTTCTCTAAATGCCCATTCTGCACATTCTGGAAGAAGGGCCTCTTTCATACTGACCCAGGCTCTGTCTCCTACCTCCCTGTGCCCTCCTTACTGGTCCTGGGCCATAGAGTACAACCCCAACTTTCTCGCACCCGGGAACACTTTGAATACTTATATCATCGTGAGTCTTCTCTCCTCCAAGGGAAATGCTCTTAAGTTCTTAGGATTATTCCTTGGCCAGCATGGTCTTAGCTTGTTTCCTTTTTCAGGTGACCCTTCGCTTTGTGGGATATTGACAGAGGCTGTATTTGAGCTCCTACCTCACAGACTCACCTGCAGGGCCAGGTGACCGGCTTCTGGGAGACATAGATAGGCTCCTCACCAGGGTACAGGATAATGATGCTGCTCTGGGGGGCTTTCTGCCACAGGAAATGGAAACTATTTGCCCCAAGGGTATCTGACCTTCTGGTGGCCATGGGTAAACAATGGCATTTCATCCTGGGACACCAGCAGGAATAGTCAAGGCACATAGGGAGGAATGGGACTCCTGGAGCATGCTTGACCCCTGACGTGGCACAGAGAACAGGGGCAGGTAGAAATGGTCTTCATGGTCATGACACAGACCTAGAGGATTTAAAATCCGGCAAGCGAGGGATCCCTGCTGAGTCTACCTGTGTGTGCCCATCAGGGCATGTTTGTAAAGTTTTATCAAGCCATGCAGATATGCAAGAAGCCAGCAAAGTCCAGAACAGAAAATCAGAGCACCAGGGACCCTATCAGCAAAGAAGACAGTGGCCTGGCCATCCTTCCTTCCAAGGAATAGAACAAAATCTCAACCTTGCCCTTCTCCTTAGGAAGTCTTAAGCTATCTTGTGTCTCCTCAACTATTCTAATTCTGATCTTACTGAATTCTGTTCGCTAAGTGTACTTGATTAGAAGGGTCTAGAAGGGTCCAGGCTAGGTTGGGGTTGGAGAAGACTTTGGGTATCTCTCTCTCTCTGTGTCTCTGTTTTTCTGGGTCTCTGCCCCTATCTCTCTATTGTCCCATCCCCCCTTTCCGACACAGATCTGACAGGTTTGAAACTATTTATTTTATTTAAAAAAAATCAGAACTCCTCACTTCCCTTTCCCCCTATGTTAAAACCACCTGCCCAGATTCTGTAGGAAGCATGAGGACTGAATTCTGTCTCACATCATTTTAACAGCTGATGCCTTGTAATACTAATAGTCTGAGAATAGGGCTGGATCTGGCTGATACATACTATCCTATTTCTCCAAGAAAAATAACCACCCCCCAACTTTGTCCCACCCACCACTGAAGGAAAGAAAGCACTCACCACCCCAAGGTTAAGTCTAGTAAACACCAAAGTCCATTCGCCTGGTGCTCCAACTTCAGGTTTATCTTCTCTTAGACCCTCTCTTGTTGGATGAAGTCAAGGAAAGGATTCTAATTTCATGTATTTCTTTGGTCATTTAAAAATATGATTTGAGAATCTACTGTATGCAACCCCCCGTGCTAGGTACTAGAGAGAAGAATATGAAAATATGAGCTTTGGCTTATACAATGTTATGGTTGAATTTGGGTGATAGACGCGTAAACAGAAATTGTAATATGACAAGGTACTAATTAAGGTGTTTGTGATATCAGGACCATTGGAGAAAAAGCTCTTATCATTGGCAGGGATGGAGAATAATTGGGCATGCAAGGCCCCATGAAGGAGGCAGCACATGCCCTGAGTTTCCCAAGGGGAGATGCTTGTCAGTGCTCGAAATGAGCATCGGTTCTGAACGCCCCTGACCTGAGGATCGTTTGTGATTTCACAGTGTTCTCCAGAGGTGCCTTTCATGGAAAATGAAAACCGTACTGGCTCCGTTGGTCTCCTGATTAGTGCTCTGTGGACATGCTGTGGGGTCTGATGTTTAATCTAGATTCTCCTCATGCATTCCTGATACTCACTGAAAACCCACAATGCTGGATGATGTGGTAGGAAATGGAGATATCCTGATATCAGTTAGGCTTCTCTGGAAACAGGTGCAGAGGCTGAGTTTGGGATCCAAGATATTTATTTGGGGCCAACACCTGTGAAAGGAAGGGGAGAGGGAAGAATTTGAGTTAAGAGGCAGACAGAATGAAGCTTCCATCCACCTTGGCACTGTTGACACCTGGGTCAGATAATTCTTTGCTGTTAGGCGTCCTGTTGGGCACACTTAGCGGCGTTGCTAGCCTTCGCTCACTCAACGCCAGTAGCACTTCCCTGAGTTATGACAACCACAAATGGATCCAGAAATTGCCAAATGTCCAAGCAGGGGGGACTGTGCACACTCACCCGTGGTTCAGAGCCACCAGACGTTGGGCTCTGGAGTGAGAAGGGAGTGACCCGGAAAGGAGCTGACAAAGGTCTACACCACACTCCCCATGGCCAAGCAATGTGTCCCTCCTTCTGAAATGGAACATGGGGTGCCTCTCTCATCCCCCCTAGTCCATGTTGCACTCCCCAACTCCTCTCAGCTCCTCCAGGGTCACAGCTTGTCCAGTGTCTCGAGGGGCCATTTGGAAGAAGGAAGTTAGCAGGACGGGTCATAGTCCCTGCCATGGCGGATGACACCAGGGCCGCAGCTGGCACTCATTCCCGTCCCCTGCTGTCTATTCTAAGTTCCTCTCATTCTCAGGGACTGCCCCGCCCCAGCTGGTCATGGGGCGACCAAGTGTGCTCTTGTTATGGTCCTTTCAGGCCACCACTCGGTGGGGCCGCGGTCCATGTGTGTATTGCACCCACGTAACAACTGACTTATCTGTACCGAGCTCAGACCTTCTTTCACCCCCTGCTGCTGGCCTCACAACATCCCTCACACAGGCATGGCTGTGAGCAGCACGAGGTGGGGAGGCTCCCTTGTGTGACAGCAGCAGCGCCATGGCCGTCTACGCCCTCTGTGTGTCCTCTCTGCTGCTGCTCCTGCTTGGGATGCCCACCTGGGACGCATTACGTCTCATCTCCTGGGAGATTGCTGCTCATTTCAGCCAGCCTGAGGACTCAGTGCCTATGACTGAACCCAGCTCAAGGCAGGCAGTCCCAGACAGTCAGTCACCCGGGGTCTCCTGGTCATCGTTCTGTCTCTACCAAGGACCAGTGACATGCAGGGGTTTTTCAAAGACATGGGATTGTCTACTGTGGATGGCATGGCCTTTGGCTAAAATTGGACATCCTGCTGGGGATCTGTCCCCTGGAGCATGCCACGGGCTGCACGTGGCCTCTCTTCCCATTATGATACCCAGCAGCACCGGCTCTGTGAGTCCCGGCTTCAGGGACACATACCCCCTTTGGGCTCGGTCCCCACTCGTGTTCCTCAGTCTGTGCCTCAAAGTAGCATCCTACGCAGGGCTGGTGCTCCAACAGGAGCCTGAGGAGGCCTGCCAGATGCTATACTTCCTTATTCGGGGAGAGAGGTGCTGGACAAAATCATTTTTGCTTTGTGGATGGTACCCAGGCTTGCCCCTGGCCACTATTTAACCTATAGGCATTTTGGTTTTGGTATTTGTCCTATTTGTAGCTATGAGATGATACAAAATGGTGTGCATGAATCTGACTGATGTCCTTGGTGCCCAGGTTTCGAGGGCCTCCCTGGGCTCACGAGAAGGTTCTGATGTCACCAGAGGACTGAGGGCTCACGAGCTGGCCAAAACAGCCCACAGAGGGCCCACATCTCCCACGTGGCTGCTTCTGGGAACTCCCCTACCAACCCTGATGGTGCACTCTCCTCTTGTCAGAGGGTGTGTGTTGCTATGGTGACAAAGAACAAATTTGGAGGGTCTGTGAAAGTGGGGTAACCAGGAAGAAAGAATTTTTACTATTTTTTATTTATTTTTTTCATAAACATGTAATGTAACCCCACCACACTCTCCCGACACCCCTCCCCCCGCCCCCCTCAGTTTGTTTTATGACATTAAGAGTCTCTTTTGGTTTGTCTCCCTCCTGATCCCATCTTGTTTCATTTATTCTTTTCCTATCCCCTTAACCCCCACCCCCGTTGCATCTCCACTTCCTCATATCAGGGAGATCATATGGTAGTTGTCTTAGGAAGAAAGAATTTTTAACCAATATACATTGTTTTCCAAATTATTCCTTTCAATGTACCTGAGAGATCCATCCCATCACCAACAACTGCCCCAGTGGGGGCCACGAAGGCAGAAGAGGGACATAGGACTGTGAGGGATACATCAACCTTGTCCCCATTTGGTAATTCTGGTGAACTCTCAGCTTTTGGGCTGGGATTTTAGGTGGAGGATGGAAGAAGGAGTCACAGCAAAGTCCCTTAAGAGGACATAGTCTCTTGAGAACGACAAAGTAAGTTAGCACCTGCTAATCCCATTCTCCCAACAGGGAATGTGATGTGAGGCTGGTTAGGAGATATCACTACCCATCCCACCAGCTCGCACGGGAAGGAACAGAGGCTCAGAGAGAGGAGGTGACATGCCTGAGGCCATACAGTCTGTGCGTGGCGGTGCTAGGTCCATTCCTGGGTCCCCAGGCTAGGCAATATACATCTGACCACCAGGCCATGTGGCAAGCCGCTTAGGGCTGACGCAGAACCAGAAGCCTGTCCACCTTGGCATCATTCTTCTGTCCCCAATGCCTCCCCTAGCACAATCCTGAGGTGATCATCTGCAAAAGAGGGGAAGGAGCAGGCGAGCACAAGCCCCCTCTGGCCTCAGAGAGCATGCTCGCCTGTCATCTCAAGGAAACGCAATGGGGAAGGTGATTTGTGGCAGACACTGTGTTGTTAACTCTCAGGCCAGAGAGTGGGGCTCAGGAAGGAGCAAGAGCAGGAAGCTCCCAAGAGCACTGAGGTGCCTCCTGACCTGGAATTGTGACATGGGGACGGTCCCCAAAGATGTGGGCACAGACAATGAACAAGCAAATGAATCCAGCTTGTCATAATGCTAAACACGCCCCATGGGGGTAACGTGAGCACACCTGCACGCTTACTTGTGCACACATGCACAGGTGCCCAGAAGAGGGGTGGGGAGTGCCCGGAGTGAAAGGTTGACATTTTAATATTTTGGTCAAGGAAAACCTTAGGAAAGGGGGCATTTGAACAGATCCTGAAGGAGGCCAGGCAGGGACCCACACAGCACCCGGGGAGTGCATCAGAGGCAGAGAAGAGAGAAAGGGCAAAGACCCTGTGGTAGGAATTGCTTGGTGTGACCAAGGCACACAGGAGGCCTGTGGGGCTAGTGTGAGAGGGGCGCACATGGAGGCTGTGGGAGAGGAGGACCAGGGGGACAGGGTGGTTGCTGGGAGGGGATTGAGACCCAGCTCCAGAGGCTGGTGCAGGGCACAGGAAGAAATCTGGCTCTTTCCCTGAATGAGGTGGCAAGAATCAGGGGTTTGGAGGTCAGGTCTGGCATGATCTGAGTCAGGCTCTGACAGGAGATCCTGGGCAGGAGCCCTGCAGCCCCAGGACACGGATGGGGAGGGAGGAGGCCAGGCCGCCACAGAGCAGGTGGTGGGACTCGGTCAGATCTAGACAGGCCATGAAGGTGATGTTGGAAAAACCTGCTGCACTCTGGGTGTGAGTGAGGAAGACGCAGCAAGGGTTTGGTCTAAAGCCTTGAGAGAACAGAGGCACCATTTGCCAAGATGGAGAGTAGGTGAGAAGCGGGTCTTGTAGCGAGACACAGAGAATGCCTTTGACACCATCCAAATAGGACATATTCACAAAACATTAGCTGTTTCAGAGCATTTTTTCCTATCATTTGTCACAGGATTTTGTCCTCACAGCAATCCTGTATGGTATGCAGGAGTGCACACACGTTTCTAAATATACCAGGACACTTTTCAGAAAGGGGGCAGACAGATTTCAGGGAGGGCAGTTGCCAAGGCAATCACTTTTGTCTTGTCACTCTCCTTATTGTGAAATTACCGAAGTTTATTTCTCTCTTGTGAATGTTCCCAGGCAATCTACTGTCCTCAAGAGATGATGTCCACCTCTGTGTCGGAAACAATCACCCCACTTTCACCTGGAGGGAGAAAGGGAAGTGCAGGGTGAGCCCCTTTTTCAGTCGGGGCACAAGGAGGGAGCGCACAGCACCTCTGGTCCAGTGGTCATCCCACAGCCTCTCCTTGCTGCAAGGTTGGCAGCTGCTGGCCCCGTTCCTAGCTGCACTTGGAGCTAGGTGCTTCTAGAAGAAGATGGGGGTGGGCGCAAGGGATCAGCTAGCAGCCTAAACCACACTCTCCCCCACTTCCACTGAATTTAGAACATGACCTTGGCGAGATGGCAAATCCCCACATTTCAGATCTGACTGCCGATGTCTTGAAGGTAATACTTTACTGATTTTTTTTCACCCCAGCAATGGGTCGGTAAAAGGAAAATCGCATTGTGTAATGTCCTAGAGAACCTTCTGAAAGTCTTTCTTACCCATCATCTCTCCTCCAAAATTTCAGTCTCAGCACAGTTTATAAAGATCATTTTAGGCTCTACTGATCTTGCCAGTTCCATCTAATCCAATTGCCAATTAGAAAGCCCAGTAAAAAGCAATCGCTGCAAACAGATGTCCGTGTAGCAGGTGGAGAAGAGGGAAACAGGATGAGTATCTGTAATGTGACGTTCTGTCACGTGTGCGTGCGTGTGTGTTCGAATGTCTTGCTGGCCTTTTTACCTCTTGATAAAAATTCCTCAAGTCTCCCAGTGCCCATGCAGTCCTAGCCAATCTTCCCCCTCCTGACCCCAACATGCAGACTTCCTTCTGTGTGTTTCTTTGTCAACTAGGAAAGGAGGAGCATCGTTCAAGTGGCTTTTGTTATTCATTCTACCTCCCTGGGTCCTCTCTTACCCAGCCCCGCCCCTGGTCCTCTCTGGAAAAATACACACACGTCTGCCCCTTTTGTTCTGCAGGCAGGTTCTATCCCCAAAAAGGAGGTAGCAAGGCCCAGGCTTTGAGGGCCTAGTAAGAATCCACCCCCAGGTGGACGAAGGCATTCCGGCATCTCAGAGCACGGGATGAGGGTTCTCTGAGGTGCGTCCCACAGAAGCTGCCATGATGCTTTAAATTTGCGGCCTGATTGTTTGGGCCCACTGAACTCTTCCTCCTTCTCCTTCTGTCCTATAGCCATCCCCACAGGAAGAGCTCAACAGGACTCGCTTTCCACGCACTCTCCATGCCACCTGGATCTCTGCTGAGGAGAAGCTGCGCTGGCGGCCGCTTGTGCACTGAGTGTGACAGAGAGCCAAGCACAGACCAGCTGGAGCCCCTGCACCAGTCCACGCCGAGAAGCGCCGCTCCTGCCCTCCGCACTGCACTGTAGGCATGAGCGGAATGTGCCAGGAGGGTGTGCGCTGGGATGGAAGGGGGCAGGAGTCAGGGTTGGTGTGAAGGGGCATTGTCCCCTGACCCACAGTGGCATGAGGAGGTGGCAGCAAGGTGGCAGGGCTGGTAGAGGGTGTGAGCCTGCTTCCTGCCTCGGCCACCTCCTGTCCTCTCCCCCACTCCTCTGTAAGCCTGCGCCCTTTTCCCCTCTCTGCCTCCACCATTGGCTTACGGCACCCCCCTCGTCCCCTCAAACAGATGGCTCCTTCTCCCTGCCAGGGCTGGTCAAGGTGGGACTAGCTACCTAATTCAGGGGGCCAATGCAAAACGGCCCCTGGTGCAAAATTGGGGTTCCAGCAATGTTAGCTGCCATTGGCTAAAATAAAAATATCAGTAGCTCCCTCTTCCTTAGGGCTCAGGGTGTGCCAGGCATTTGCCCAAGTGCTTTCTCTAGATACTAACTCATGTGGCCGGTCTACCACGGTGTCCACTATACACAACTGAACTTGTGTACCTGGCCAGTGAACGATGGCACCAAGATTGAAATGCGGACAGACCGGGCCGAGGGTCTGTGCTCTCACCTAGCAAGATTACTGCCTTCCTGGCAACCAGGGGGGAAGGACCTGTCCTCCAGAGTGAGCTTGTTACCTGCAAAACTCACTTCTCTATTTACTCATGATATTTTTTTTATTATTTAAAAATTTTTTCACACTGATTTTTCAAATTGCGGGCAAAGGCACAAATCATACATTTTAATCATCTTAACCATTTTAATGGTGTTAAAGATATTCACATGGCTGTGTGGCCGATCTCCGGAGAGCATTTCATTTTGCAACACTGAAACTCCATACCCCTTAAATAGCTCTTGGTTTCTCCCTTCCCCCATCCATGGGCAAGCACCATTCTACCTTGTACCTCTATGAATCTGACTACTCTAGGGGCCTCATATAAGTCGAATCCTACCGAACTGGTCTTGTTGTGATGGGCTGATTTCATTTAGCAAAATGTCCTCAAGATTCGTCAGAATTCCCTTCTTTTTTGAGGCTGAATGATATTCCATGGCACAGATAATGCTACATGTTGTTTGTCCATTCATCTGTTAAATACTTGGGTTATTTCTGCCTCTTGGCTACTGTGCATACCGCTACCGTGAGCACGGGCATACGTACATGTCGGCTCAGTCCCCTGCTTCAGTTTCCCGGATGTAGAAATGCTGGATCCTATGGTGATTTGATCAAGCTTTGCATGTTGAAAAATCCTTGCCTTCCAGGAATAAATCCTACTTGGTCTTGGTGCAAAATCCTAATGGCAACACTATCTAATGTTGCTGAATGCTTACAGTGTGCCGCTTTTAATATTACTGGCAACTTATGAATATTATTTCTAGTATGAGCAGTAACATTATTATTATTAATTCCTGATGGAACATGCTTGGTACCTAATAGCAATCCTGCACTATTGCAAAGTTTTGATCTTCTCGGTTACTAAAAGAAAGCAATACCATCTTTATTTGATAGACAAGGAAACCGTGGGACAAGAGAGGTGATGTCACGTTCCCTGGGGTCAACAGTGAGGGCTGCCATATAGATATGGATCACAGACCAAGCCCCTTCTGTGTGGCCCTAAAAATGCCAGGCAGGAGCTGTTAATGTAAGGCATTCGAGAAGACAGACTTCAGCGAGTAAAATTATAGCTCTGTGATTGTCAGAACTGCCTAGTGACAGAATGGACCACACTGGTCAGTGTGCCCTCCACGGAGGAGGGTTCAGCTGCAAAGCTGAGAGCTCTCTGCCAAAGCCAAGGCTATGAGGGAGGTGGTTCCAACATCAGACAGGTGTTGGACACAAATGCACATTACTGAAAAGCTCCTTGAGCTTCTAAGACTGTATAATTCATGGTTCTTTTCAGCACTAAGCACTAAATGTAAGCAACATTTGCGAATGACCACAATGTTCTGAAGCTGCCCTTTTATGCTTAAGAAGTGTTATTTGAGAGAAAACTCTAGAATCTAAAGATGATTCTTGCACTCTGGATGTTCATAAGGACCACAGTGTTGTCCTACACATTTATCTCTTATGAGCACAGGATGTGGCCCAGGAATAAAATTATCTGTTGGATGAAAGGACAGCAGAATAAATGCTTTAACTCATGGAATGAAATGGATTTTGCCTCCAAAGTAATTTCAGAGGGATGTCTGTAGCTGGTTGGGGAAGGAAAGGACCATAGAGATCCCTGAATCCAGCCTCCTTTTGACACAAGGGACTCAGTGGCCAGCACGGCAAAGAAGCTTGCCCAAAGTCACCTGGTGATGGTGTGTTCCTCACCTTCCTGCCTAGAGCTTATTGCCAGCTACCACCAACGTCGCTCCCATATTGTAAGATCTCCCACAAACAACATAACAAAACAGAGTTTCTGCAGGCTTACTGAATAGAGTTGCAGAGGGCTCGCTCTAGGATAAAGAGCTACCTTCAGTTTCAAGGCAATTTTTGAGCATTATATTTTATTAGCATAGTGGGTGGGCTTTGTCACGCCCATTACCAACTGTTAGCAGTGAGGATCAGAGAGCTGGTGCACATGAGGAGAAGGGCCCTGGGAGCCTCGCAGAGCCACACTGCTTCTCTGAAAGCTGGTCCAGCTCTGAGAGACCTATAGGACTCAGTGAGGGCAGGGTCCACTTCTCACTCACTCTCTATCCAGCATGTTGCTGGACACCCAATCTGTGCTCGGTAACTATCCTGATCTACATTTTCTGCTTTTAATTCTGGTTGCAGTGTTCTCCCCTCTGTCCTGCCCTGCCCTGCCCTTACGGGCTTCCGCCCGCTGAGTTCCATCCTGGCCCAGTTGACTTCTGTGTGATCAGCCTAGGAAATGAATTGGCAGGCCGGTGGGGAAATGTTACAAAATGAATAGTCACTGAGAACTCCATCAGGAGCTGGAGCCAGAGCCCACAGAGAAATTTATCACCAGAAACGACAGCACTAAGGACCTAGTGACAGGTGTCCCAGGAAGCTGGCTCCTGTCCTGAGGTCTCCTGTGAGCTATTCCAGCCCCTGCAAGAGAGGTGTCTACACTCATAAGAGATGTGGGAAGTGTTTGCAAGTTATGGGGGAGTGCAAGCCATGAAGCCAGGCTAATCTGGCTTAGATCTGACCCCTCCTTTATGTGGTGAGTTTCGAGCAAGTTGCAAAAGGTCCCCAACCCTCAGTTTCTCCATCTGTGAAATGGGTATGATGACACTTGATTTCGTGAGATCTATATGAGTTACCAGAGATTTGTACATAGCTGTCTTAAATACTCTGTTAAATGAGTCACTGGATATAAATCACCTTTTCCAGTGACCAATCTATCATTTATGCTTTTAATAAATGAATAAGTGAATGGATGAGTATAAGTTTCCTACCATAGTGCATGGCATATAGTTTGCTGTTAAAAATTAAGTTAATTCTTGGGATGCCTGGGTGGCTCAGTTGGTTAAGCTAACTCTCGGTTTGGGCTCAGGTCATGATCAGATGTGTCATGGGATCAAGCCCAATGTCAGGCTCCATGCTCCATGAGGAGTCTGCTTGAAGATTCTCTCTGCCCCTCCCCCATGTGCATGCTCTTGCTTCTGTCTCTCAAATAAATAAGTAAATCTTAAAAAAATAGATATGAGGTTAGTTCTCTCATCTACCAAGATGTCATCTCCTCCCACCTGTTGGCCTTCATGATTTGGACACGCTGGCCCAGAGAGGTGAAATGATCTTGTCAAAGTTACAGAGAGACAGTGTGTCTCAACTCCCACTTACTGCCCCCATCCCTCTGCCCCATTTGATTCCAGCTAGCTCTCCCCCACACTGCTTCCACAGTCATGCATATCAGTTGTTCACTCTCTCCCACAGAGATCTTCCACACTCACCGGGGTAACACTGAGCCGGGTTCTCCAACACTGTGTCTACTTATCATCCCCTCCTGTCTTCCCGTCAGCAATGGTTAACTTTAGGTATGCACTTGGCTAGGTCATGATACACAAATATTTGGTCCAACAGTATTCTAGATATTTCTTTAAAGGTAGTTTTGAGATAAGATTGAAACTTAAATTGGTACACTTTGAGTAAAGCAGATTACCCTCCACTGTGTGGATGGGCCTTATCTCATCTGTTGAAGGCCTGAATTCAAAACAAAACAGACCAAAACAAAAGAAAAAAATGTGACCCCCTCCCAAAGGAGGGAGGAATTCTATTGGCAGATAACTTCAGCCAAGTGGTCAAGGTTAAACACCAACAGTCCTAAAACAGGTTGATTGTATGTATTCTTGATATATGATGAAAATGGTGCTTCTCTCTTCTTCCTAAGAGCTCATAGCCCCCATGTATGCAAGAGCAAAACATCAGACAAATCCCAAGACAGGGACGTCCTGCAAATCACCCTCAAAGCTGCCAAGGACAAGAAAAACAAGTGAAGTCTGAGGAATAGCCAAGAGGAGCATAGGGAAATGTGATGACTGAATATAACGTGGTCTGAGAGAGAATCCTGGAACAGAAGAAAGGACATAAGGTCAAACCTAAGAGAATCGGAGTAAACTGTGACTTAGTTGACAGTAAGGTATCGAGATCAATTCATTGATTGTAAGCCACGAGCCACACTGGTTTGAGATGTTTGGGCAGAAGCTCCCTTATCTGAGCTTTTGCCTTCAGTTAACCACAGTCAACCCAGGTCCAGAAGCTGATGGTCTTCCTTGTCAGAAGATCAACGGTAGCCTCCCATGACATCACATGACTGCATCATCCCCCTCACTCCATCTGGTCACACAGGCTTTTCGTTACCTCACATCATCATAAGAAAGGTCAATACGGTTCAACAGGTATTTGGAGAGAGACCACATATACCTAACTTTGATTAGAGCATATTGCTTTAATTGTTCGATTTTATTATTAGTCATTGTTAATCACTTACTGTGCCTAATCTGTAAACTTTGCCATAGGTGTGAGCGTATGGACAGGAAAAGTCATAGTCTGTGTAGGGTTTGGTCTTATCTGGGTTTTTGTTACAGGCTTTTTCTTTTCCTTCGGTGCCCGTGGTTCTTGGTCACCCCATGGTGAAGAATGAAGAGTTAGACCAGACAAAGAACAGAGGACAGCAAGGCAAAGTTTACTGAGTGATAGTAAAGTTTATTGAGCAATAGTACAAAGCTCCCGCAGAGGGAGGGGACCCGAGAAGTTGCCGCAGCAGTTTCTTCATCTAGGGGTTTTTATGGGCTTGTTGGTGGGCTGTTTTCATCTGATTATCCCTCCTTGCACCTGTCCTCCAGTCTGGTTTTTGTCATCTATCTATCACTTGGGAATGGGTGGAGGGCTCCTTCCAGGGTGTTGTAAAAGCCTTTTAAGAGTGGTTTCTTCTAGGGCAGGGCCCCTTGTCCCTGCCTGCCTTTCTCCTAATTCTCCTTCATCAGTTTCAGGCATGCACTTGGGGTCTTGCATTATACCGGTCATGGGTAAGTGAGGATCACTGTGGCAGAAGTCGGGTATCAAGTACCTGGGTGCACTCCATAATATCTTCTCAATTTTTCTGTAAATCTAGAAGTGTTCTAAAAAATAAAGCCTATTTTTTTAAAATAGGGAAGTTATAATGGGGCACCTGGGTGGCTCAGTGGGTTAAGCCTCTGCCTTCAGCTCAGGTCATGATCCCAGGGTCCTGGGATCGAGCCCTGCATCAGGCTCTCTGCTCAGCAGGGAGCCTGCTTCCCTCTCTCTCTCTGCCTGCCTCTCTGCCTACTTGTGATCTCTGTCTGTCAAATAAATAAATAAAATTTTTAAAAATAAAAAAATAAAAATAAATAAAAATAGGGAAGTTATTAAACATCAACAAATCTCAGGGGCGCCTGGGTGGCTCAATCAGTTAAGCACCTGCTTTCGGGTCAAGTCATGATCTTGGGGGCCTGGGATCGAGCCCCACATCAGGCTCCCTGCTTCTCCCTCTGCCCACCCCCACTCATGCTCTCTCTGTCTGCCTCTCAAAAATAAATAAAATCTTTAAAAAAATCAACAAATTTCAATATCTTGACCTTAACTCAGATCCTGATTCACCAAAAAAAAAGAAAGAAAGAAAGAAAAAAAAGAAAACTGAGACTCAAACCTAGGGCTGAGCCTTTAAGGAAGATTTTGCTGATTACCTGTGACACCGTGGACAGATTTCTGTTTTTCTTAATGACTTACCCTTTCCCACAGAACTCAGTTTAAGTGGGCCATTCCTTCTAGTCTTAATCTTTTGGGACTTGGAGAGATACTTCGCAGGAATTCATCTCCCTCCATCCCAAGCTCAGATCATACTAGTGATTTGCATTCTGAAGAAAAAAGTCAACCACCTGGATTATTCTGGTGAGGACAGTCAAGAGTCAATACGCAGGTATTCTGTTCCTGGGAACCCCCTACTCCTCCTGCACCAAGGGCAGCCCGTGTGTCTGCTCTCTAGCTCCACCTACTGGACCTTGTCTAAACCACCTTGATAAATGCACGTGCCCTACAAGACCCAATGCTAGGTAGGCACTAAGGAGAAAGAACAGGAATCCAATGCGTCAGAGAATACGAGGATTACAGAAAACGCCTAAGATGACTCTTGATTTTCTGGAAGGAAAACCAAGGGTCATATCCATTGGGTATTACCTGGTGTGGAGCCAAATGGACCACGGTTTGAACCCTGGTCCTGTCGCTTCTTCATAAGGACGCCCTGGCAAGTCGCTGACTCACTTTGGTATTCACCTTCCTCGTGTAAGATGGGGATAATGAAACTACCCTCCATGGCTGTTGTCAGTTTAGTTCTTTCTGTTTTTTAGTTTTAAATTTTGAATATGAGGGTGTAGAAAGTTTAATAGATATTTCTTGGTTGATACTTGAAGTTACAAACATGAGGTCAGGTCACGGCACACATGTGCACATGCATGCTTACATGTATACATCCTTCCCTTGAACGGCTTGGAGAATGAGTGGTCAGAGGGAAGGAACCAGGACCATTTCAGTCTGGGCCAGGTGAAGAGGCCAAACAAGGGAGGAGAAAAGCAGCTGGAACCAGCAAGATGAGCAAAACGGAACACCTGCTCCATCCTGTATCATATTCCATGAAGCCCGTTCCTCTGTTCATCTCCTCATCCATTCAGAAACTAGTTACTTCAAGCCTACTACGTACCAGATGCTGGAGAAGCAGCAGCAATCTCTGCCCTCATTTCTCATCATTGTCGGCTCTTGACTCTGACCTTGTATTTGCACTGAAGAGAAATTCCCAAAGGAATGTCTTTGGTTTCTCTAGTAATATTCGAGGGAGATGAGTACCCAAATCTGCCCACATGTAAATCTGGTCAACTCAAGTCAGTTCCAATGGCAAAAATGGAGTCATTTGGTCTACCATTGATCCAAGTCTGGAGTCATTAAAATTACCTAACTCCACTCACTCCAAATCCATGTTTGGACTTAGTCCAAATCACTGAGACTAGTGATGGGGATAGAACTTGGTGTAGTCTGGTTTTGCTCTGTTCTTTCAGAGAGCCGTTGTCACACCCAATGGATACACAGATGCTCAAAGAATCTGGCCACCATCAGATCATAGGTGAAGATTCTGGTTTATACATTATTGGAGCTCAGTCTATATCTGTTGAATGAAGAAATTAATGAATAACTACTAGCCTCTAGGGGATTGGTTAAATGTAATTAACAAGAGACAGGTCGTCTACCCTTGCACTAGTCAAATGGAGTTTCTGACTTACAGCTCTCACCTTGGATTTTGTTAACAATACCAAGACTTCACGCTCCCATTTGTAAATGACACACACAACCTCATTTTCTTATGCCCTAATACAACGCACACAATTTATCATACACCCTTTTTTTTAAGATTTTATTTATTTGACAGACAGAGATCACAAGCAGACAGAGAGGCAGGTGAGGGGGGAGGGGGAAGCAGGCTCCCCGCTGAGCAGAGAGCCCCATGCGGGGCTCCATCCCAAGACCCTGAGATCATGACTTGAGCCAAAGGCAGAGGCTTAATGCACTGAGCCACCCAGGGGCCCCTATTATACACCTTTCAATAGTCATGTTGGGATTGTCACCTGTCCACTTAACTTAAATTCCTAACTAGATCGTGGACATGTTTCGAGAGTAGAATCCTTACAACATTTTCTCATGGTAAGTCACCAAAGTTCCTGCCCTCCACTCTAGCTTTTCCCTCTATTTCCATTTATTCAGCACCTACCTACTGAGAGCCTGCTGTGTGCCAGGGCCTGGGCTAGGCTGTATGAAATAGAGATGGACACTGTCTATCTCAACTGTCTTTATCAGATTCTATCTTTAAGTCACGGCAATTAATTTGGTGGCTTGCCTTCCAAACATATAAATGTATCTGACAGAGGAAAACATTGGCTTCTTTGTTGCAAACTCTAAAACATGCATCCCTTTATTACTGTTTTGGACTTCTGTGGTGCATCTGATTCCATTTACCTTTCTTTCTTCTAGAAATCCCTCACTTTTCTCTGCCTTCCAAGACATGATTATCATCCAGACTTTTTCACTTTCTTTCCAGAGCTTTGAACCAACATATCCAATTGTATGTCTGTTTGATAGCTCCCCAAGCATTATAAATTCAGTGTGTCCAAAATTAAACCTGTCATTAGGGTTTGTCAAAGAGGAGTACTGAGGATCGTGGAGGGTTTTCTGAGTTGGGCACTCAGACTGGGGAGAGTACATGGTTGTGTTCTACAAAAGGTTTTAGAGGTGAATGTGGTGTCATGGCTCCAAAACTGAGTGGCTAATGCAAGGTTCTAGAAGTAGAATGGGGCCCCCAGCTGGAGGAGATGGCAACACAAGGGGGAAAGCAGAAGAGGAAGGAGCAGCTGAGTGGGTGGTGGAAGGCAGTGTGAGAAAAATATGACGTTGATTGATATGCAGCCGGTAATGGAATGATCCACAGGTTTACATGGGTACATGAAGTTTATTTAAGCAAGTTGTCTGGGGATGCCTGGGTGGCTCAATCAGCTAAACATCTAACTCGATTTCAGCTCAGGTCATGATCTCAGAGTCAGGAGATGGAGCCTTGCATCGGGCTCAGCACTAAGCATGGAGTCTACTTGAGATTCTCTCTCTCTCTCTCTCTCTCTCCCTCTGCCTCTCCTCCCCATCCCTCACTCATGCTCTCTCTCTCTAAAATAAAATTAAAAAAATAATAAATGAGTAGTCTGTCCTCAAAGCCCATGACCTTTTAACTATTAGAGATCTCAGAGAGAAGATAATACAATCTATAGGAACGAGGAATGATATCTTTGGGAACCCCAACAGTCATCCTAAGAATAGACCATGTGAACCCTTTGGCAAAGGGAGCTTAGAATTCTTGATGCAGAAAGAAAAGCACATTAATGACCACATCCATGGTCCTTTCCTATTCCAAAAAGAGTTTAATTGAAGTACAGAGATCTGCATAGCCATATGCTTCAGACTGGGAAGTGGTGGGGTCAGGAAAGAAATTGTGGCAAGAACATGTAGAATGTTTTTGCTTTAAGGGAGGGAGGGAGAGAGAGAGAGAAAGACAGAGAGGGAGAGAAAAGAGAGGGGGAATCATACAACTGTGAAAGGTTAATTAGTATTTAAACACACAATTGTGTTTTCTATTTGGTCTGACTGAGAAAATAAATTATGTTTTTCAAAGTGCAGGCTTACAGGCTGTAATTGAAAATGGGCATGGGGACTGCAGCTCAGCCAATGTGGCAGAAAACAAGAGGAATCTAATGGAGGCAAGCGGAGGTGTTCCCTCCCCCTGCCTGGAGCTGAATGAGAAGATGGGGCGAGAGGGACAGAGAGAGCTGGTTTCCCACCCTTCCCCAACCCTGCTATTTCATCCTGGTCACCTCAGGCAGCTTACTTTGGTTTTCTAAACTCCTGGGTTCTCATTTGTGAAATGAAGCTAATAATACTTTTTCCCAGTGTGTTTTTAAGGGGAATGGGATGATGTTTGGGAGAAGGCCTGGTCTAGTGTCTGGCACAAAACAGGTGTCCAATAAATGGGTGTCTGCAGTCAATGTTTATTCGGTCCACTTTAACCTCTCTCCTCCCTGAACATCTATAATATTTCTACAAAAGCCAAGAAAACAGCCCTTAATGAGATGGTGTCTTCCATTGCATTCTAATTGTATTGTGTTTAGACTGTCAATTCAATCCACTTTCATTTCATTTACTTCCATTAAGGAACATTTGTTAAGAGTGTTCCCAGCATAATACTAGGGAATACAAGATGAGTTAAGATCCAGTTCGTGTCCTCCAAAAATTTAAACCACATTGAGCGAAACAAGAACCATAGTTGAGGGGCCTCCGATGAGTGTTTGGACACCTATCGTTGATTAGCAGAGAGCTCCTACAAGGGGGTGATCCTGTCCATTATATGTGATTTTTCTAGCAACCTTGTGGATTGCTGATTTTTACAGATGAGCAAGATGAGGCTCAGAGAAGGTAACTGACTTGCCCAAAGTTGCTCAGCACAGACAGACAAGAGAATGGAGCTTGAATCCACATTGGCTCTCAAAAGCTGGCTCTGGGCTTTGATCTCCCCAGAGCCCTCTGCCCCACACCTGCTGGCCTGACCCACTGCTTCCCATCCAGTGTTCAGTTGTGTGTGTGTGTGTGTTAAATCCATCTATTTGCTACCCTTCATGTTAAACCCGTATGAAGAAGACTTATATCATAAGTCAGGTAATTGCTAAGAACTGTGAATGGAATCTGATTTTTCATCAAGAAGACTTTCTGGATTACCAGCAAGACCCTATCTATGATTTACATGCACACCTATTCCTGGAAAGGAAATCTGAAGTGGGTCTCAGCATTGACACAAATAACCAAGGTTATGGTGGGCACACATTTCTATTTAAATAAATAAATCCACATGGAAGCAGAATTTTCTCTTTTTCTTCTCTGTATCACCAGTGCCTAGAACAGGACTTCCCCCATCTCCTGGATCAGGAGCACAATTGGTGTTTTATGTATTTACCATGTGATGATTAATATTTCTATTCTTTGTGTTGTTAGTCTTTATCTCCAATAGTCATGCTCAACTCATCATTTTTCCAAGTTCTAAATATATTCTTTATGTCAACCATTCTCATGAGGCACAAATTATCTCAGACACTTATTACATATCCTTGTATTTTCCTTATCATTTTCAATACTATCATTTTAAAAACACAAAATAGAAATTATTATTAATTTCTTACAATTAACTGTTAAATAGACTTGGCAATCTAGTTTTCTCCACTCCTACCCTTCCTCCTGCAGATTTTGTTTTCCCAGGAGAGCCATTGGTTAATAAATTCCTTGTATGTCTGAAAGTCTTTATTTTACTCTCATGAAATGATTGTTCTGTTGAGTACAGATCTCTGGCTTGCCATATGAAGTGCTCAGAAGTTGATTGCTATTATTTATTATTATTTATATATTAGATTGCCAGTAATTTTTCCTCAGCGCCTTCGAGATGACATTCCCTCCTTCCCACCACCTGTGGTTAGGATGGCAAGTCTGTTGTAAGTCTAATTGCCATTTATGGATACCCTGTCTTTTCTCTGATGACTTTTATTTCTACCTAGCCTTAACTTTGATGGTTTGAGGTGTCTCTTTTGAAAGTCTAGGCAGCAGGAGGGTGAGAGTTGCTTGAATTCACAATTTCAGCATTTTTTTTGGCCTTCCCATCTGTGGGGTTCATAGGTGCACACTCCTAGCACTCGAAGTCTGGTCTCAGCTCCCCAAGTCTCCTATCTGTCCCCCAACCATACACCCCTTCCCTCAGCTTCATCGAAGGACCCACTGCACCCAGCTGTGAGAACTTTTCACTGATCCTCACCAGGGACCAGGATTCAGTGAGGTGAATAAGGAATCCAGGTGTGCAATTTGAGGAAGTTCTCACCCTCAGGTGCCATCCCTGCACTCAGACACCCCTGGGAGTGAAGTTGTATACCCTGAATACCTAGCTTGCTTCATCCTTGTCCAGGACCATTCCTCACAGTTTCAGAGTATGATCCCTAAGATGGGAGGCCTTACTGTATGGTTGGCTTTATGTGTGATCTTAAGGGACTATAGGGTGCCCAGACATTTGGTCAAACATTATCCTGGGTATGTCTGTGAGGATGTTTGAGGATGGGATTAACATTTGAATTGGTAGACTGAGTAAACAGATTGCCCTCCCTGATATGGGTGGGCCTCATCCAATCAGTTGAAGACCTGAATAGAACAACAACAACAAAAAAAAATAGAATAGACCTCTTCCCATGAGTAAGAGGGAACTCCAGCTTACTACGTTTTTCTGGGACTTGGATCTTTTCCTGCCATTGGACTTTATCTGAAGCATAGGCTTTTCCTGAGTCTTAAGCTACTGGCTTTCAGACAAATTTGCACTGGTAGCTCTCTGGGCTCTCAGGCCTTTGGACTCAGACTGGAACTTACACCATTGCTTTTCTGGCTCTTTAGCTCACCATCTGCAGATCTTGGGACTTCTCATCTTCTATAACCACATGAGCCAGTTCCTTATAATAAATCTGTCTTTTTTTTCCTCTCTCTCTCTCTCCCACCTCTTCTCCATCATATTGGTCTTGTTTCTATGGAGAATCCTGACTAATACAATTACTGACCCTTTTGCTTCTCTGTTGGGAAGACTTTAGGATGGTCCCCTGCCCTCCTCTCCTGGTATTCATGTACTTGTATTATTGTTCTTTTCCCTTGTATGTGGACAGGGCTGCTTCTTCTAACTCACAGACATAACAAAGGCATTGATATGTCTTTCCTGTGATAACATTACATTATATAACCATATAAGCGTCTTTGTCTATTTACTCAGAATCTATTATCACAAATGACCCTATGACAAATGACAAAGTAGCTACTCAATAAAAAATTATTTTCTAAGAGAATAAATATATTTCACATCTCTATCTTATAAGTCTGTGATTCCATGATGTTTAATGCATATGCCTATGTGTGATTAAGGGCTATGATCTAGCCGAAAGCTCCATCTACACCACTTTCCTTTCAATAGATGCAGACTTCCTTCATGATTCTGGAGGAAATATCAGGATCTCTGAGCCTACATAAAGAATATGAAGTCTAGGGGCACCTGGGTGGCTCAGTGGGTTGAGGCCTCTGCCTTCGGCTCAGGTCATGATCCCAGGGTCCTGGGATCGAGCCCCGCATCGGGCTCTTTGCTCTGCTTGGAGCCTGCTTCCTCCTTTCTCTCTGCCTTCCTCTCTTCCTGCTTGTGATCTCTGTCTGTCAAATAAATAAATAAAATCTTTAAAAAAAAAAAAGAATATGCAGTCTAAACCTGCAGAGTATGGGCCACTTTCAGGGGCTACACTCTACCCCACCTAACTGATGTAAAGTCTACAGCCCCAGCAACTGTCCTACGGGGACTTGATTTGATGCAGGAATGAACATCAAATTGTAGCTAAACAAAGAGCAGCCGTATGTGATGGGTTCATGCTCATTAACTCTCTGTATGTTGTAGAAGAGAAGGGGAGACCAGGAAACCTCTTGCCCGAGGCCCATTCTGCCTGTGTGATGTGTGATCCATCACTGATCACAGCCACCGCAGCTATGCCAGCCCCATCACAGAGAGCAGGAGCTGGGTAACCACTTGTGCACAAGAATGTTAGAAAGAATAAGGATTCTGGATGCAGATTGATTGGGCTTTCAATCTCAGTTTTCCCTCTGACAAGTTGTGAACTCGTGGGCAATGCATTTAATTCCCCTCTGCTTTGGTGTCTTTGTCTAACTTGGGATGACAGAAGCTCCCTTCCTGGGCTAGCATGAGGATAAGAACACTGTGTCAAGTTCCATAAAGCCTGGTTATTTATCTCACGACCATTGTAAGTCTGCTGCAAGCCTTACTGACTGGTGACCATCCATCTTTGTCCCCCTCCTTCCAGACCCTCCTCTGTCCCACCTGGTACCCCCTGATTCATCATCATCTTCTTCTTTTTTAAATATTCATTTATTTATTTTAGAAAGAGAGGTGGGGGCAGAGGGAGAGGGAGAGAGAAACTTGAAGCAGATTCCATGCTGAGTGTGAACCATCACAGAAGGCTCGATATCATGACCCGAGATTGTGACCTGAGCCAAAGCCGAGTTGGACACTTAAATTGACTGAGCCACCCAGGCACCCCAGACTCATCTTCTTAAGGTTCAGTTTTGATAATGTGGTTCCTCGGCTCAAAAATAACCAGTGGCCCCCTATTGCCTACTTGGTCATATTCAGATGCTCTGGCATAACTCACAAGTCCATCTGTCTGGGAGATCTGTCTTTCACGGGGCTCTTCCTAATCCCCAGCTAAGGAGATGCTGATGGTACTGACTCAGAGGTCAGGAGTGTTGTTGGCTGAGGGCCCATATATGGGAATTTCTCTTTGCTTTGGGAGCAAATATATTCAATCACTGGTCGAGGTGGGGGAAACAAAAACCCTGCCTTTTTCCCTAAATATGTGATGAACTCAGAGGGACCTCCCAGCTTCAGAGCTACTTAGGAAACCAGCTGAGACCTGTGTCTTTAACTGGACTGCAGGCCAGCGTGACCCTCTGCCCAATTCTGTGGACTTAATGATGCAGAGGCAGAGAGGACTACATTTTGCAAAAGGAATTACCAAGTAGACTTGTTTCCACATAACCCTCCTGCTCCAAAATTTCCAAAGCCTCACAGAGCACCTTAAAATGCAGGAGATGGACTATGTCTGGAAGGCTTTGAACCCTGGAATTGGCTAAGGTGGTATTGCACTGAGAAGGAGTTGGAGCTATGTATCCATACAGGTGCCCCTGCTTGCCCCATTCTGCACCTCTCCCATTCCTGTAAGGCTCCCAAAGCTGCCTTATTTTATGACACCTTTCCAGTCTGTTTCCTGTCCAGCTGACTGCAGGGTATCTCCACCCGGTCATACTCCATGGGATATCCCCAACTCACTCTGCTCCAGCATTCCACTATCTCCATTCACCAAGCTTTTCGCTTCAACTGTGCTTTGCATGTTACTCAGGGTGATTTCTTTCAGTAAATTAAATCCCTGAAAGATGTTATAAAAGCTTGTATTTAGAATTATGCTGCCTGTTCTCCCACCTACTCCTCACCAAGTGTCCACTACACATCAGACTCCACTGAGGAAAGGTGCGGACCTGCCCCTCGGAGAGGTCAGAGTCTGATGAGAGGACCGTGTGGTCCGCAGCACTACATGCACATCACCCAAGACTAAATCCACGTGTTTTCCTAGCTTCCTCTTCCTCCTTCTCTGTCTGCACCCCATACAACGGTCATGTCTTAGAGTGTAGACTGCCTTTGAAGCCTCTCATATGCATTCCTTGTCTCCAGACCCTTCCCTGCTTCCCTGACAGGCTCCTACAAGGCCAGGGAAAATTCTAAGCTGGTTAGCCATGCTTGGAAGATCCTTTCCTCATTGTCTTCCCTTCCTGCCTCCTTTGCATGTAAAATCCAACAGTATGGAACTATTTAGCTTCACAAAACATGCTAGAGTCATTTATACTTGTGCCCCTCCTGGAATATCATTCCCTTCGCATGAACTATTCTTTCAGACATGACCACTAGGCAAAGTCCTCTCTTTCTCTTGAGCTTCAGTTAAACACCCTCTCATCTGTGAAGCTTTCTGGAACCTTCTAGGAATGGTTGCATTGTTCTTTTATTCTTTGCTTGATCTTGGACATCTCTCTATTGCCCAGATATTGCCAGACCCTTGTGCACAGTTGTGTCTCTAAATAGACTCCCAAGTTCCCATGGGGTGGGTATCCTTGTCACCCCACTGAAGGACTGACTATACAAACAAAGATATAAGCATAGAACTCTGATCTAAAACTCATAGCAACACATTACCTACCGTGAAGCCCAGGAAGCCAACTCCCATCAGTCAGACTTGCAGGAAGTCAAACCACTATCTTTAGGAAAAACCCAGGAATCTAAACAATAACCCCTTTAACAATTGGTCCCAAACAACCAGCACTTGATTAATAACAGCTTCTTTAATTTTTTTGTCTTTGATTCCAATTAGAACCACCAGAGAAAGTCAAATATGTATCCCTAATCCATCACAGAAGATGGCCACTTCTAGCAGCCCTCCTAAAGCTTTCCCAAGCTAACAGCCTCCCATCAGGACTTACCTGAAGCCTCCCTTTCTTTTTTTTTTTTTAAGGATTTTATTTATTTATCTGACAGACAGATATCACAAGTAGGCAGAGAGGCAGGCAGAGAGAGAGGAGGAAACAGGCTCCCCACGGAGCAGAGAGCCCAATATTGGGCTCGATCCCAGGACCCTGAGACCATGACCCGAGCCGAAGGTAGAGGCTTTAACCCACTGAGCCACCGAGGCACCCCTGCAGCCTCCCTTTCTTTATGTTCCAAAACTTTCGGCTTGTCTGCCTGCCTTTGAGTCTCTGCAAAATGCAGCCTTTGCTCCTTCTTAACTTATTTCCACACAACACACTGAGGATGCTTGATAGAATGACCACCGAAATCATGCCTGTTATATCAGAGAAGTGAAATGGTAGTGAGTGTCTGCCTCTCTTTCTGAGGCAAAAGTTGCATGAAGCCAACACACTAGCTTTGTGCACATCCTAGGGCACTCGCCTATCCATCTCATGTGCCTGCCCCGGCTTCCTCCTGCCACTTCATTGCTATATGACCCCAAGAAATTCAGGACCATTTTACACCTCAGTTTTTTCCAAAGTCTGCTGCCCACAAGGAAGCTTTTGTTCTTTCAAATAACTTGGGACTAGTTCAGTTTTCACAGTTAAGTGAATATGAACCTTTGAAATACATAACATAAATAGGATAAAAATGTGACCCATCAGATTTGGCAGCTTCACAGAACTGACCTAAATCTTCTGGTGACTCTTGGATTTTAGTTTCCAGCTTGAGGCGGGGAATGGGAGATACACTGATGTATTTAATACTCATGAGAACCTCTAGAAGGTGGGGGGAAGGTAGCCAAAGCAAAAGGTTCTGAGAAGAAAGAGGAGGTTAAGAGGGGAATCTTTCTGCCCTCTGGAACTTAACATGCAGAGACAGACTGAGCTTTAGTTTGGAGCTATTCTTGGTTTCTTCATGGGACAATCTAAAGAAAGAGGGTTGGGTTGCAGGGTTCAGGATTCCCTGGAAGATAAGAGTGAAACGCCTTCTCTGATACCTGCTCCTTTCTGTCTACACTGCTGCCACCACCTTAGGCAGCTGTCATTGGATCTCTCTGGGGTGCAGCAGAGCCTCTCACCTGGCCTGTCTCTCTCACTCTCCTTGGATCAGGTAACTTGTTCCTTTCTTGCATCTTGGCTGTGGACCCAGTAAAATGGAGACTTCCCGACCTGGTACCCAGGCTTCCTGAACTGTGGCCTCCCACTTGACACCCCATCAGAACTTCAACTTCTGCGTGCTGGAAGTTTTCAGAAAGTCTGATTCTCCCTGCATCTGTGGCCCCTTTTAAAAATGGAGACATGGGAATGTTTTGAGAATCAAAGGAAATAATGGACATGAACATTTGTAGATTTTTGAGTCTTAAAAACATTGCTATGGTTATTATTATTGTTATAAGAACTCAATGATACATGTTAAAATGAGTTTCTTGGTTGGATAGTTAAATATCATAAAAATTACTTAAGAGACATGTAGAGCCTCTTTGAGTAGATCATAAAATCAAACAACTAGAAAGACCTGCCATGGTGATTAAAATTCCACTACAAACAGTGGCTTTATGGTGCATATCAGCACCTTGGTGTTAAGAACAGTGTCCATATCAGCTCTATGGAAATATGAAGCCTAAAGGAGGTTGAGGGTCCTTCAATTTGATCCCAGTGACTCAGATATGGGGAAATAGAACCCCCAGGAAGCTGGACACCCAGGTTGTCCAGCTAGAAAAAGCCAAAGGGCAACTTGTAATAATAGTAGAGAACCACTAAGTTGTATACCTGAAACTAATGTATCATTGTGTGTCAACTGTACTCAAATTAAAATAAAAGTAAACAATATTCTTAAAAAACACCCCAAATCATAAAAGACAAAGACTGAAAACTGTTAGCGAGTGAAAAAGACTAAAGAGACATGACAACTAAATGCAATGAGGGATTCTGGATTGACTCCTAGAGCAGAACCAAGGACCGTCACGGAAACACTGGTGAAATCTGAATCAGGTGTGTCATTTAGTTAACAGAATGTACCCCTTGTCAATGTCCAACTTTGGATAATTATACTAGGGCTATGTAGGTTGTCAACACTGGGGAAGCTGGGTCAGGGGTGCACAGGGCCTTGGCTTTTTCAGGCTTTTCTATAAGTTTAAAACTATTTCAAAATAAAAAGGTTTGACCCGTTTTCTTTTGAAATAATATAGAACAGGTCTGTAGGGCTTACAGTGAAGACACAGGTCACGCTCTGCCCACTCAGGCTTCAGCACCACTCAGCGATGGACAGGACCATCTCGCTGTTGCGTCTCAAGTACTGATTCTTCTAACCAGGCTGTAAAGATAGGTTGCAGAGGTTCTTAAAAACGAAGGAACACAAAGCCATTATAGTTGTTGCTCCCCCAAGAAACAAGGCTGATTTAAGACTGATTTAAAACCATGTGGGGGAGCCTGGTGGTGGGTATTAAGGAGGGCACATACTGCGTGGAACACTGGGGGTGGTGCATAAACAATGAATCTTGGAACACTGAAAAAAATTAAATTAAAAAAAAAAAAAAAAAAAAACACGTGCCTGGGAAGAAAAATCAAATGCTGAAGGAGCAGGGGCAAAGTTGCTTGTGGGTGGGCTCGCGTGGATGTGTGGAGGCGGGGGTGTATGATGGAGGCAGAGGAAAGGCAAATTCATTCATCAGATATTTTCCACGCTCAAGTAGGTACATGTGACGCCCATAGGAAGTGGACTTCCTGATTCTCAGAGTCCGCTGACAAGTCTTTATCACTCTATGTTCCCCCCAAGTCTCTCCGAGGACAGGGACTCCCATCCTTGCAGACCTGAACCATCTCCTCCTTGCATTTGGCTCTAGTCTGTGAGGACGGATTGCTTCACCCTTGGCGGGGGGGGGGGGGGGGGGGGGGGGGGGCGTGGCTGCTGGTCTCCGTGTTGCAGCTGAATGCAATGACGCAGCTGAAGGGCTCATATGAGGAAACACGGCAGGGAGGATTTTATTGCATTTATTTTAAGTTACTTTGTTCTTTTAAAGGGCTTCATATTTTAGAAAGAGAAGAGAGAGTTGTGGATAATTCCAGTCAGTTGGACTCCAAAATATTCCATAGGAGGACTTCAGAAAATGCTTTTTTAAATTGTCCCATCCCACGATGTAGAGGAAAAATACACTTGACATCATGCTCCACTGTATGCACCGCCACACACACACACACACACACACACACACACACACACACACACAAGAGCATGTAGAGAACATAAAGTTGAACCAAATATATTACACAGCACAAACCCTTATTTCAGGCCACCCACTCATTTTGTATTCTATGCTATTCTTCTGTTCCATTTTACCCATCCTACACTCTTTTATTTAAAAAAAAATTGGAAAGTCACTATTTTTTTAAAATTTTTTATTTATTTAATTTCTTTTCAGTGTAACAGAATTCATTGTTTATGCACCACACCCAATGCTCCATGCAATCCGTGCCCTCCATAAAACCCACCACCTGGCTCCTCCAGCCTCCCACCCCCTGCCCCTTCAAAACCCTCAGAATGTTTTTCAGAATCCACAGTCTCTCATGGTTCATCTCCCCTTCCTATTAACTTGACTTTAACATCCTCTACTATATTTGTAGTTTTAAAACATTGATGTAGAGACAACAATCAGGAAGATGGGGGCTAGCGGGCTTCTCTTAAAGCTGGCTTTGTGTTGCATGTGACAGACAGTAAATTATGAAAACGTCAACTGACCATATCAACAAAGGGGACAGGTGACAGTGATGGTGGAGCTTTTCACCCCCCCCCCCTCCCCCGACACACACAGCAGCTCCAAGTCTCCCCTTGGGATAGCCAATGATGGCCGTGAAGGTTTAGTCCTATTGATCTGACAAACATCGGCTTGCCAGTGTGTGCCCCAGAGGACTGTGATGAGACAGGACGGGGCATCACACCCTGTCTTGGGCAGAACTGGACACTGAGCAGAACAGCTGGTTTGGAGAAGTTGAACAGGCTTTGCCTGTGGGCTTCTGCAGACTGGTCAAGGGCAGAGTGTGGGCCTCCAGGGAGACGGACTTGAGGGCACCTGATGCTGCACGGTCTCGTAGTCCATCACAGCCTTCCGGGGTGGTGTGCCCTGGGAGCAAGTCAGCAAGGACGAGGAGAGCAAAAGCCAGGAAAGGGCACTGCAGGGAAAGCTCTGTTGCTTTTAGATACACATTCCTTGCCTTTATGACCGTCGTCTATCTGTGATTGATATAATCAACTGAGTATTTGTGAAGTTATTAGGCCTCAGTGCCTTGCATATAAGGACTTCTTTAATCCTATTATAACCTTAGGAGGCTCGATTTATTATTACCACCCCTACTTTGCAACTGAGGAAATCAAGGAC